>JBCFXI010000495.1:0-152176 GCA_038496175.1 Ampulex compressa
TGACCCGAAACCGTAATTATCTTTAACTTAAAATCTCGATAAATAAATCGGGAAGACGCGAAACCGCGGCGTAATATCGACGGTCGCGGATAGTCCGTAATATAATTCTGGTGACAGCGGCGCGATAGTCCGTAACAACTTAACTTAAAATCTCGATAAATAAATCGGGAAGACGCGAAACCGCGGCGTAATATCGACGGTCGCGGATAGTCCGTAATATAATTCTGGTGACAGCGGCGCGATAGTCCGTAACAACGAAAAGAATAGCGCGATTAGCATCGTGCTTAACCTGTTAAGCATTACACGCCAACAATACTTTCTAATTTAATACTGTAATTCATACATATTTTCAGTAAGCAAACTTAGTACAATCAAAGCATGAATAATCGAAGGTTCGGAAAAAGGGTGGATTACCACGCGTAGCACTTTATGACAAAAAATATTCTTTATTGCTTAACAATACATGTTTAACAATGATGTCAATGGGATACAAGCGAACTCTAGATACGTATTACTGATCTCGTCTCTGTTGCTGTCTTTTCCCTACAGACGTTTCAAGAATTCCTGTATCGTGTCCTGCGAAACCTATATATTTGCGTGCATGATGCCTCACACTGTCGCATCAATGATCGACTAGTGACGTTAATACAAGAATTAATTAGTAAGCAGGATGAGATGCGATGTTCGCAAAACTTAAACTGTTTTTCTTTTAAGCAACATGTCATTTTTACAAATTTGATACTAAGCGAAGATGTATGTATGAATAAGCAGTATAATGGTAACCCTACTGTAAGAAGTGCATGATTCGCAGGGATAGTTTTTATGATACGCAAGACGATATGATTCGTAATTACACACTGGTATGTATTCTACTACTCCGGAAGAAGTATTATTGCACCGAAAGATGCTTACTGATGTTTCCATAATGCAACAGAACACGACGATCACAATTCGACGACAAACAGAGACTATTTATTTACATACAATCGGATATTTCGCACAATGTAAAGATCGCGTCCGGCAATCGCAAAGTCGGCGTACTATATCTCTAGAGTCTTCCGTTGTCAACAACCCCGTTGACAACCGTAATAGGCAACGACCGCGGCAACTTTCTTTATCTGCGACCAACCTCAGGTGACTCATTGGTAGCCAACTTCAGGCTTCGGCTCCTCACTCTGATTCATCCGGCTGCCATCTATTACCGGTCGCTAATCTCCTTTTCCTGTGTCTGCTTAGACCGAGTACTTCTATCTAAAAAAGGGTAAAGTATATGGAATTGACCTTTTTACCCAGGGGGCCTTTAAAGATAGCCGTCTTGACATTCGTTCAAAAGCACCCAAAAACCCTGAGCAAAACGCCGGTACTCTTCTCGTCTGGCTACGCAGAAGACCGCTCCTCTGAGAATGCCCCGACCGCTTCTTGCCCTTCCTCTTGCCACCACGTTAGGTTTCCTCTTGCTTCAGAACTTCTCCAGCGGACTCTCTCCTAGACAGGCAGGGCCACTACTCTTGAGATGCCACCGCCCAACCATCGAGATGTCTTGCCTCAACGATTGCACGGCACATACCCCGGCCACGCAATCAGGGGACCTTCACGTCTTTACGGACTCAGTAACGGTTCCATCGAAAGGGCCACCCTTTGAGAAGGATGATAACATTTTCTCTAACGCGCAGGAAGGGAGCACACCGCAAGTCAGAAGAAGCCCGCGCCATTGGCTTCCACGATGCGGCGTCCTCTTCCTGGGCAAAGACGTCCGCATCCTCCATTCCTCGGTCCTCTTTGTCCGTAGCGTGCCAAACGGTTGATGAGGACGACTTTTGGCTTTGATGACGACAAACGAATTATGCGGTAAATCAATTCGTTCAGCCGGTCTCATACCACATACGATCCTTTCCACTCTGGATGCAATTTTGAGCATCTTCCTTTCCACCTCCGTAGGTTGTACAGCCAGACCTGCTCTTCTGGAGAAAATGTTATAGGTTTGCCGAAAGAATCGTACCAGGACATCAGCCTCTCGGTACCGATCTTGGTTTCAGCGACCAGCTCATTTTCTTCCGTCTGCTTTAAGGGCTCAGATCATTGTCAATGGTGTCCTTGTCAGCTTCTTGTATTAAATCCAAAGGAAGGTGTAGTTCCCGGCACATGAGAACCATCGTTGGGCTGTTTCGCGTCAGCTCATGGCGAGATGATCGGTATGCCAGCAAGAACATCGGAATCCACTCGTAGAAGTCTTTTTGGTGTTCCGAAGCACACTGAGACAAATATTGCAGTAGAGTTCGGATCATCCACTTGACGAGTCCACCTGACTGAGGGTGCAAAGAAGTTGTTCTCGTTTTCTTGATGCCCAACATCTTCAGCCACTCCTTGAAGATGTAACAAAAACACGCCGGCGCTAGCGGAGGATAACCGCTCACCCGACCGACTCGCCCCTTCGGGGAGCGCAGGTCTCCCTAGGCCTCTCTACCGGATAGGTTGATTGACGACCATCCCCTGGAGCAACGGGCTGTCCTCGGCTGCGAGCTCAGTGGCGGAACCACGACCCTGAACAACGGAAAACGCCAACCCCCCTGCTTCGGCGCCTCGTCCTAAGTCGTGCGCCTAGCTTCAGTAACCCGCCACCCGCCTAACGCTCTAGCTTTAGTAAACCGCTGACCGCCTAGCTTGGCACCGCCTACCGCCTAGCACCTAGCTTTAGTAACCGCCCCGACTTTCCGCTGTGCCTGGCACGGTGCGTTTAGGTGGTGCGTCGCTGGACCCGTTCTACGCGATGCGGGTTACTACTCGCTGAGTTCACTACAGTGCCCTGCCGATTCGTCTAATGAGACCACGCATCGTTCCAACTAAGCGTACTCTCGATCCATAAGGCTTGCGCATTAAGGGATTAGGGGTAGTCAGGCTTTTCAAAAAATCGATTTTATTTTTATTGCATTTTTTAAAAGTATATCTGGCAAATATCATGTAAAATTTTCAAGTAAATCCAACAAATAGTTTTCGAAATATCCTACAATTACTAAAGCCCTGTCTGACTCTCGATGATAGGTGGCTGGCGGCAGACCATTGTCAGTGCCATCAAATAATTTTACGAAGATCTGTATAATAGTAATTTACTTAACCCCTTAATCCCTGGTGCGTGTTCGGGCGCCGTAGGAACGTTCAATCTCCGGATTGCCGAACCCACGCACGTTGGTCGAATATTCACCAGGAGGCTGACGTTGAGCCTTACCGTCGCGTAAACGAGAAGGATAGTGCTAAGCAGAAGTCGTATTCCAGAGGCCGAAGGATTCTCAGGGATCCAGCACCCTTTTGAATTCTCCTAGGCTTCCTCCAGCGATCCAAGCATTACGCCTGCCTTTTGTCGTTCCTGGTTTTAAGGTGAGACCAGAGGGCACATGGCAAGAGGCAGTCCTCACTCATCTCATTCTCAGAGCACGCTAAATATAAGTTAGTTATCTTGATCTTGAGGAGCAGGCCACTAGAGAGAAGTCGTTGGCGAAGGATTAGTAGCGTATATCTATGCATTTCTTATCATATTATACCACGCACCGCGTTCATTTTTCAAGAGCTGCAACTCTTAATCGAGTAAAATATTCGTAACGGTATGATTACCAATTATCTTTTATATTGCGGGAGATAAATCTCGGCACTTTATTATTATTAGAATCACACGCGTAGCATCAAACGCATTGCATAGAAGAAAGTGAAGCTCCGCTACGTATACTTGTTACATTTAAAATCATATTGAATAAATCTTATTATTATTTTATATACGTATATCTTGTCTATGTTCCCATTTACATCCCGTTGAAACCTGCCACCGCCATACGAAGGTCGGAGTTCCGCGGCTATAGTAAAAACTTAATCAACTATCTAAACGTATCACGACATACCTGAATCCTTCGAATAAGCCCACCGGTCGTTTATAAGGTTATTCAATATCATTATTGTAATATAAAAAATTAACAGTAAGTATGTGAAGGATACAGATACAAAGGGAAGAAGGATACCTTAATATATTGTGGTGCGCGAGAATTTTGTATGCACTGCTATTTTCTGTATGCATTGCGAGTTGATGAGAACAGTTGATGAACAGAGTCGGATAAAGATAGTCGGGAAAGTCAGACGCGAAGAGTTAAGAAGTACGACGCAAAGAAACTCGTTCCAAAGTGCGACGATTAGACTAATTTTATATCCCATTATATCCGACTAGTGTCAATAGTGCTTATGTACATATTACTCCTATTAATAAACTATACATATATATTTTCAATCATAAATCCATTTTACCACAATTTTTGGGGTCTCGTCCGATATTAACCAAATAGACACTTTACCACAATATGAACACTAGTGACGAACTTCGTGAGTTTGTAACGAAGTCTTTAGAAAAGAGCGGAATAGTTTTACCATCATCACATGTTTCTCACTGTATAGAGGTTAAATTATTAAAGTATATATCGGGTCTGGGAAAAAGTTCGTGACATTTTTCTCGATATACGGCGTCAATTGTAAATAATTCGGCAAACACAGATCACAGCGATACCATTAAACGCTAATTGGAAAAGTGACACTTCGAGCGTATAAACATCGAAGTTGGTTCAATGGTTAAGAAGTCCTTTGCGTATAAAAGTAGAGAAAAGTAATTACAAAGCGAAGAACGCTGCGCAGGGTCCTGAAAAAATTTGTGCTTTATACGGTGAAGATACTTTATCGAAATTTGCTGCACGGAAAGGGTTTACTCGTTTTTGAAATTCTGGAAAAGTGCAGGAAGATAAGTATATCAGCAGTGTCGATATTGGTATGATACTAGCCATTGACCACAAAACTGTTGCTTAGAACAACGGCTGTTTAGAACCATTTACACAAAGCTGGCTACAAAAAGAAGCTCTATGTATAGATTCCTCATATGTTGAACGCGAAAAACATGATAGACCGAATTAACAGCACAAGTGAGCCGTAAGAAGCGTTCGTAAAGCCAGGACTGACACCGAAAAATGTCATGCTGTGGGTGTGATGGAATTGGATGAGAATCGTCCACGATAAGCTACTTCCAGTTGGTCAGACAATCGACTTTCAACTCTACTGTGCCCAACTAAAGAGATTGTGCCAGGCGATTAAAAAAAAACGGCCCAAATTGAATAAAAGGAAAGGTGTTGTCTTTTATCGTAACAATGCCCGACCACATATTTTTTTGATGTCCCATCAAAAATTGT
Organism: Ampulex compressa; assembly: GCA_038496175.1. Lineage (NCBI taxonomy): Eukaryota > Metazoa > Arthropoda > Insecta > Hymenoptera > Ampulicidae > Ampulex > Ampulex compressa. The sequence goes on from JBCFXI010000495.1 coordinate 5,211, forward strand.
GAGAGCTTGGTTAGGAAGTTTTGATGCATCCACTGTATAGTCCAGAAATAGCACCCTCTGACTAATACCTGTTCCGATCTCTGCAGAACTCTCTCAGTGGAATTAAGCAGGTTTCAAAAGAAGCCTGTGAAAACCACTTAATTCAGTTTCTCAACCAGAAACAACTTCACCGATAGCCTCGTGACTCTACCCAAAAAATAGTAAAACGTTGTCGATAATAATGGAGCACATTTAGTTTAAATAAATTGATTTTCACAGTATAAGAAAACCAGTTGAATTTTACTCAAAAAAAAATACCACAAACATTTTGCCAGACCCAATATATGGCAGGTAAAAGAAGAAAGAGGAGGTGCGGTGGTGTAGTGGATAGAGGCTCAGACTGCCACGCGGCACACCCGGGTTCGAATTCCGCCCATCACCTCTGGTTTTTCTACGTGATATGTATACCGTAGCTGTGGTGGTTCGGAACCTACCTTAAATAGTAGGTCCTAAGCCAAATGACCTTAAAGAAAAAAAAAATATTATCTTACTTGTTATTGGAGGGCGCTGATTGACATATTAAGAGCAAAAATAAAATGAAACTTGCAGTGATCGATCATGATTAAAAAGATACAAAAAATGAAAAAATTAAAAGTACACGTCTTGTCTTCATCCCATTTAAATACCAAGTGAGATAGAGAAGTTATCCAGGTTGTTAAGAGATCGGTTTGCGGTGAAAATGGCATACTTTGGAACACTACGTGTTAGTAAGAACTATCAAGAAGTCAATTATAACTTCACAACTTATCTCTCTATTTTTGATTTACATGATAAATGGTACAAAAATTTAAGTTTGTATAAAGATATTTCTACTATAGTTCTACAAACAATTCAGTTAGGTGAAAAATTCAATTTACTTGCATTTCCAATCAAGAAAGATTGTTTCAATATCATTCAAGAAGTAGAATCCAAAATGTTAATAATTAACACAAACGTACTCAACGAATCGTGTTAAAAAATGACACATTTCTTCATTAATACTCTCAGGATATCGAATCTTATGTAGAGGAATAACCAGAAGGCCCATATCTACAAGAAAGTTTTACATAATTTTAAATTCATCAGAAATTACTTGACAAATAATCCTCAAGTTCTTGTAACTAAAGCTAACTAGGGCAACACCATTGTTATAATAAGTAGGTCTGTTTATAACAACAAAACGTTGAAGTTACTCAATGACAACAACACATATGAAATTATTTCGTCTAATCAAATAAACAATATCCCTTCTATTTTACACCACTTAATTAAAAAATGGAAGAACAGTGATCATACTTTGAACCACACTTGGTGCACACTACATACCCACTTAGAAACATTACCGAATGTTTACAGTTTAGTTAAAATCTTAAGGGGGTCAAGATTATCATTTCTGGTATGAGATCTCCGTTGTACAATATAGTGTCATACATGAGTAAAATTTTACCAACTAGCTTTCCTAAATCTGCTAGTTACGTAGCTAATAGCTTTAATTTAATAAATAAGGTTGAAAATTTACATATCTCTGATAACTGTCTTAATCTCCTTCGACGTGATGTCACTTTTTACTAATGTACCGAATAATATTGCTGTAGAAGAAATAGATAAGAAATGCAGATACATCAAACGACACACCAAAATTAAAAAGCTGGAATTTAGAAATGTGATACAATTTATTCTTGAATCTATTTTTTTTTCAATATACAACAATAACGTCTTTTATAAACAGTGCCATGGGACACCGATGGGTCCCCCACTATCTCCGATTATTGCAAACATGGCAATGCAGGTAGTTGAAAATTATTGTCTCCAACACACGAAATTTAAACCTTTGTTTATTACCTATATGTAGATAATATATTGTGTACGCGCTAAAGGCTTAGACAATTTATTTCAATTCAAGTTTTCAATAACATTCATGATACACTGACGTTCACTTTAGAAACTGAAACAGACAATAAAATAAATTTTTTAGATGTTTCTATCGTTAGAGATATTGATTACCATATTTTGAATTATCGCCTCAGGAGTACATAAATATTAATTTAGATCATATTAAGCAAATTTCGTCTGACAACAACTATCCTCCTAATTTTACAAACAAATTAATGAACAAACGACTTCGTTTTCCCAATCGTAATCCAAACAATGAAAAAAATCGACAATGATCAAGTAAAAATGTTGACACCTTAGATACTGATGATCAAGTAGTTTCTGATTGTATTATTATCCTATATGTTTTGCACTTTTTTCAGATAGACTATCCCGTATTCTCAAGCCACTCAACAAAAATATTTCCTTGAAACCCACTAATAAATTAGATACTATAATTATAGTATTCCATTTAAATAAATTGAAGAAAGATAGAGATCATAATCCATTTAATATAAACAATATCATATATAAGATTGATTGTTGTGATCGTCAATATAGTTATATAGGAAAGAATAAAAGACCCTTCCGTTGTTATTTTCACGAACACGAAAATATTATAAAACAACTAGATCATAACGTTCGCACTTAACATATATTGTACCAGATTATGAATAACTAGATTAAAACAAAACAAAAAAATAATTGGTATAATATTATAACAATTTTGAATAAAGAAGAAGATTGGAAAAAAAATTAATATCCGAAACTTTACATATAAAATCTACCGAATTAATATCCCAAACATTACATATAAAATCTATCAAATCAGTTTTAAATGCTCAAATAGAAAACTTGGATTTACCCGCCGATTTTCTTTTTTAACTATTTCTTGGAATTAATTATCTATATAACCAACATAGTCATAATGTTAACCGAACGAAATTTCATCGTTGTATTTGTTTTTCCTTTTGAAAGTGATGGCTTTTGAAGTGTGCCATCTTCACGTATATCGATTTCGTATTGACTTGGATAACTTATCCTTATCACTTGGTATCTAACCAGGAGGAAGGCAGGACTCTAGAATGTCCTTTTCATTTTTCTCTTTTACATATCCTTTTAATTATCATCGATCATTACAGTTTTCGTTTTATTTTTACTCTAAATATTGTATGAATCGGCCCTCTACTATAACACGTAAGGTAGTATTTTCTTTCCTCGTTCTTTTATCTGCCATATGTAAGGCTTAACAATTTAACTTCAATGTAAGGAGGAACACGTAATGAGGGTAAACCATTCCGTTCTCTTGTAATGATTTCGTTAGTAACTCACGCTGTTCGCCACCAATATATACTGAATTTTTCGTTTGTGCATAAAAAAAGAAAAAGTTTAAGCTACTCAGGAATCGACTATTCTTATCTTAAGGTATCCTTCTTGCTTTTGTATCTGCATCCTCCACATATTTGCTGTTAATTTACTGCATTAAAATAATGATATTGAATGACTTTGTATGTGTTAATATTTTCAAAATTTTATATCTGTGCTTCTAATATTTGTAGATAATAAAGGATGCAAACAAAATTTTTCTAAAGAAAGCCACAAACACAATATCCGAAACGTAATAACTAGCTTTTACTTTCATAAAGATTTGGATTTTACTGTGTACATTACTATCTGTCTGAAGGAAGATTACTCCATGTCACTGAAGATTAATAAATCGAGTGTTTATTATAATTTGGACATTTAAAGGAAGATATAAAGAAAGCCATGGAGAAGAGTTGATAAATTTGGACCCTTTAACTTATTTTCGACATATAAGGAGATAGAAGTAATTTTAATAACATTAAAATGATGAAAAGCAATGATACTACTTTAATCTTTATAATCATACACTTTATTTAGTAATAAACGCAATATATTATACTAAAAGCCTATTTTCTAAATTTTTACCTATTGGTCCAATATAGAAAACCGCTTTCCTAATTTCAGCCCACGGTATCCCGAGATGGGCCTTTATTTTCGTTACCTACAGTTAACGCATAAGTATTTCTTTATCTTTGGACTTACTACCGCAAATTTTGTATCGATCTAGGTGTGACATTTTATGCATTTAATTATCTCTTCCCCTCTTATTCTTTTGCATATTATGCAAACCAACAAAGCCACAGTTTTGATTGTTTGTGTTTGCAGTTGGTGTTTAATTTTAATAACATTTCTGCATCAATTTTGTTATTTCTTTTCCTTAGTTTGTTGTAAAAATGCTTTATGACCGATGTTTATGATTATGGCAGCTTTCTGCGCGACTCCTCTTTTTCGCGAGTTTGATGGTTGGATGATGACAATAGAAGTGATAAAAAATGCATCAGTTTCTTAAATGTTTTTTTTGGAAGTACTACAAATTTATTATCACAACTTTCACTTGAAAACAAACGACCCCAAGATGAACATGGTGAAAAGATTTAATTATTAAAATTTAATGTTTATATATTACCATTTAACAAATAAAAAGTGAAATTATGTTTTAAAAATAATGTCAGGCAGATGACGACCGTTTTTTGCAATGCACTGCTGTAGTTGTTCCTGAAATTTTCACAATATCTTCTCATACAAGTCGATGTCAATTGCCCTAACTTGTGCTGTGATGGCTTCTTTTAACTCTTGAATATTTCGAGGTTGATTGACGTAGACTTTCGCTTTTAGGTGTCCCCATAAAAAAATTTTCCCTGGACACGTAATCTCCCGTTTCGGTGATGTGCCGTGGCCCTCTCGTTCCCCTGATCACATAGCTAATGATTATTTTTTATAGCGACACCTAAAAATAAAGGTCTATGTCATCGTCCGGAAAACGAAAGATCCCGGTCAGATTTTTTTCTACGTCGATTTTTGTTTATACAGTTCGTTATCACCGTAATTCTTTAATTTTCCCAAATTTTGAATTAATAGATTATTCCTCCCTTTGATTCTTTGAGTCACACAACAGTGACCAGAAGATTATCTTCTACGCGCAAATGTCGAAATCGTTGACGAAACTTCAACTCCAGGATCTCAGAAGGAGCGTTGGTAATAATGTAGGAATAAAAAATGCTCGCTATGACCATTGCAATATGTCTTATTAAAAATTATTGAGCAAGTGAGGTTAGATTTATGACATTAATGATGATTTATTACATTCAATAAAAAATTTACCTGAGACAGTCTTAAAAATTGAAATTTTTTTAATAAAAACCACGAAGTGCTCGTTCAAACATATAGTCCCAACAGCCAAGTGCACTACAAGTAAAGCTGGTTGCCTAATTTACAAAATAAAATTCCTGTTCTTAGTTATGTTAAAATGGTGGTTCAATTTAGGCACCGGTACAAATTACGCAACTCTTTCCTATGAGCTGCACTGATACGTAAATGATGAGACCATTTTCTTTGTTGATAATAAGATCTAGATTCAATAAAAAAGAACGACGTGTAAAATATATTAATATATGCTGTATATGTACCATGGTAGATGTCAACTTGAATTGATACGGTGTAATTAAAGTGTTTAGAGCATTTGGTCTGTGATAAAGGTCTAATGGCGACCACATATGTCCGATATGGTTTGAAGACTTGTGCGTTTGATATATTTAGATGCCTAAGTTGTGCGACTCTACAGTTTTTAAGTGATTTTAGCGTAAGGTTTATTTGTTTAAAAAGGGATTTTGGCATTCTTCATAGGTGGAGTTTTAAAATTTCCTAATCAATTGTGAATTTCCTATCAGTTTTTGGTTGTATTTCCAAAAGTTATAAAATTTGGTTGCATTTCCAGGCAAAAAGCAGCCTTGCCGGTTGCCAGATTGCCTTCACTATTCGTTTTTAGAAAGATGTAAACAATGAATCACATGTGGTCTTGATGGACGAATTAGCGCACTTAACCCTCAGAAATACAAAATGTTTTATTACTTGAAAGAGGATTATTGATAGGCAATTCGTCCTATACCGTCCAACTCACACATCAAGAAAGTAATTAGCATTGGTTCCTTCTTTCAACTACATGATTATTCGCCATATGAATGTATCCAGTCATTGGGATTGACTGTGCAAAACGGTTGTTGTATGAAGCTATTTCAGGGATATTTATCTGCACAGGAACAAGATATGCTGTTTAATCTTCGTGTTCACCGCAGTGATGAAAATATAATAATGCATACATCTATTAAAAAGTCTTTCCTGTTGTAAAAATTAAGAATTTATCGAATGTGGTGTTTGTACATATGACGGGTGAGTGGTGACGAACCCTTGTAAGACAGAAATGTCTAGTCGTAGGAGCGTACGGGGTAGTAGGGAGGGTAATAAAGTACCGAAGACGCAGCCTAAAAACTTTGGATGGTAAGGACAATATGATTTGGTAAACGACGCAAACAGTCAAAAAAAGAAAGCGAAAGATAACAGTTTTACAACAGGAAGCGAAATCTCCCTCCTCACACCATTTACTGGCTGACACCTAGCTTTTATTTGGTAGTACACGAAAGTAAGTTGCAAGATCTAGAAAATGTTTTTGTCTTAACTCTTTATGGCTTATCTTCTTCTTATTCCTTTTAACAAATTTTTATAAAACACCGGCATTGATAATCAGTAATTGAGTTTTAAACGAAAATTTAAAATTCTTAAAATCACAATATTTTTGGAACTTTAATAATTCAAATATTTTTTGAAACGTTAAAAGAATTTATTTCAGTAAACAATACAAGCATAGGACGAAACAATAACGAGATTGTTTGGCGTACCTATATCGACTCAAATCGCTCCGTTTATGAAAAACGTCGATCGGATTTATTATTACACAATAGCGTTCAAATTCCAATACCAACAGCATTAAACCTTTACGCCACTCCTTACAATAGGACTTGTCAGAATGAGATCTGATCTCGTGCCACATTCAGCATGGGACTATATTTGAGGGTTCCCTTCCCTCAATTTCAGGGTTAGTAAATTGGTAACAACTACAACGTTTGTTCCGGATTCCGTAAAAGTACCTGAGTGCATCGTCTCATTAGATGGCATCAAGCGTCGTGAAATCGATGTCACGTTACGCACAGCTCCTAACGCCTATCACGTGACCCTTTCGTCTTCTTCAGCCATTATATGCATGGTTTCAAACTAAATAGATGTGCAATGCGCATTCGTTTTCGTGTCAAGTTATATACACCATCTTCATACTATAGAATCTCATTTGGACTCAGTGACCCCTCATTAGGCTTCTCACCCGTCTCACTCAGATACATCACCAAGAAAGCTCACGCTCACCGCGTAAACGTGCTCAGCAGCACTATGCGGTTAAAGGCTTAACAAGCATCGTAGTCGGTTGTCGTAGGACTCGATTGATATAATCGCGACATCGCGAGTGACTAAGGAGTCAAATAGACATATCTCAAATGCATATTGAACATAGACTCAATTAAAATTTGTATTCTAGAACATTATCATACATTTACGCAGTCAAAAAAAAACGGTTACGAAGTTGACTAATATAAAATACCCGTAAATTACTGCTTTTATTCGCTTATTAACACTTGGCATGCGGGTATACTTCGCGGCGGACTTACACTTTCCTGAATCTCTCGGAACTTTAATCATTCGATAAAATCGCAATAAATAAAAAACTATCTCGTTTTTCACAACGAAACTTCTGGGAAGAAACAATACGAAGCGTTGCCTAGCAACACAAATACCATGCATACAACGTCCATGCTATTTATACCATACTCGCCTTCTAGCGTAAATCTACTAAATACGTATTTTTACGTGACGCGCGCTCCAGTAACACACCGCGAAAAACGTGAAAGTACGTTGCCCGCATGCCAAGTGTTCACTGTACCTGGTCATACATTGTTCTGGCTCAGTCTGATTAAATGGAAAAGAAAGAAAAGAGACAACGCACATTTCTAATATGTTTATTTTTACAAAATTTTTACAATACTTGTAACCATACAATATATTTTGTTGTTCCATTGTCTGTGTGGATATAATGATTATCTCGGTTGCCAACTCTAAAACACGCAACATATAATTGTTCATGTGATAAGCAATTTGTCTCTAAATCTAAACCTGGCATTTCTAAAGATTGGCCTTGAGCTTTGCCGGTTGCATGGTTACTTTGCTTTACATAGTGATTGTAAACGCTAATCAAATTGGGAATTGTAATTTCTTCAATTGAAATTATATATCCGTCAGAATCATAACAATACGATGAATGAGGATATTTTCACCTTTCAAAGATCTTGTCAAGATCGTTGCTTCTACGGTATTGCTTTATTAATTATATTAATTTGTTTACTGCATGCCGAGAGCCGACTGGCAGATATTTCAGAATATGATAATTAGCATGCCGTTATTCAATTGCAGTGCGTACAGTAGCATTCCTGGCAGATTGAGTGAATTAAAAAGTTCTGGTGGATAATTAAACGCTTTATCTGCTTCGACTACAGTGTCGACGAACTTGTACGTGACTACGTGGCTTTAAATAATGGACTATATAATATTGTTAAGATCGTAGACGTCTTTCTTCTTTGCCACAACAGTAGCTCATTCACTCACTCGATTCTTATAATTGGTTTAAATAATGGGAAATACTTTTCAACTAATTCTTCTTTTGACGTCACTAAATTGCAAAACTTATGAGGCAATGAAATTCGTCTGATGTCAGATCAACCGGCACCTTTCCGTTACCAATGTCCAGTAATTGATGTGAGAATATCTCAACTTGTCTACCGTTTTGCAACTGGATATGCATATTACGTAGTTAATTTAACATCTTTACACGTTGCCACAAAGTGGAGTATTTCAGGCAAGCATTTATTTCGTACGCTGGTGTCGATCGAGGAATTACAGGTAACGTTTGCCTAAAATCTCCTGCAAGCAATATTAATGCATTTTCAATTGGTCAGATGTTTCTACACAATGGATACTGCCACGTCAACGCTGGCATCAATGCTCATTGTAGAGTTTTGTGGTTTTTGCTCCCATATTTCTGTTGCAGATGAAGGAGAGCAGGTAGTCAATATGATTGCAAGCCACGCATGAATTTGATTTCGATGTGGCATGTTGCAAGCATCGGTAATGCATACATCCCAATGTCGGTCGTTCTTCAATAAATTCAATGCTTGGCATGCACTGCAGAAAGTGCCATATGTAACATCGTTGACAGTTCTCCATTACTGGAAAGAGGTAAGATAGGACCGGGCACATTTATCGATAGCACTTAATTGGGATACATTGTGTACAGTCTGTCCGTAGTAGTTTCTTTGAATACGTCAGGTTGTCCGTCAACTCGCTCTCCTCGTTTGTGTCGTTCAAATGATCTACTCGCATTCCATACGTAATGCGTAGACACTTCCGAATACAGCAGTATTTTCACAAAGGACTCATTTTGACATAACGTGAAGAAAGCAGTTAACTTTGTAGCCGGTAGATTAAGGACTATTTGTTGCACATTTGCAACTGTGCAAATAAACGTATTGTCCATTTTCTCGATATACTGCAAAGTGAACAACAGCTAGACTTGGTTCACGTATGGTAAATGAAAGCATTCGGTCACACAGCTTCCTTGTTGCTTATGTATTTTCTAGCCTAATACTGTTCGATTTCATCGAAATGTGAATTCCTACCACTTCTTTCTGGTTGCACGTCAAAAACTTCCATGTCGCTACCATTATTCACGTACTTTCAAATATATTTGATCGAACTAACGGAAGTACAGCATTCCACGTTTATGTGCGCTTTGTATGCTTTTGACAGCAAAGGCGAATACGGGACAACCCACCGGATACCTACTTTGATGTCACCGTTTCGCAATCGAATAGTTGCTAATTTACCGCCATATTCTAAACATCTCCTTCTGTATACAGGATATCCATCATTTCCTGTAACTGTGTTGGATGCTAATGTTCGAGGATATTGCTTAGAACATTTTCCGTCTATTGTGCATGGTGCATTACTATTCAACGTACCACAAGGACCATGTATCTCATTTTTCGTCGCAACTTCATACAAATATTTATCAAGATTGGCATCGGGTATTTCACCGCATATTACTTCGTTAATTTCATTTGAAGTAACTGTGTTATAGAGTCAGATTAGTATACGTGCGTGTAGTAATCTTCTCTTTTGTTACTCCACTGAGTACATCCAGCAGTGCACAAAACCTAAACACTTCGTATTTTACCATGAAATCCATCAACAATTTTAGCTTCTTTCTGAAAACACGTGCTGTGGTGCCTATCTACCTGCGATTGCCTAGGACGTAAGAGCTCTTCTATATCATCCCAAGCTGGATTGCATGTGAATGTAATGAATGGGTGGACGATTGTAGTGACCAACAGATACAATTGCATCTTGGGTATATTCATGCATATGTCGTGGACTGCCTTGTATATAAATATGACAAAATCGTTAGTCTACCAACATTAGTGGTATTACCGTCTTTTGAACTACATCTCGCAAATAAATGTGTTTTTCTGTTTTGATTTTTGCATATATACCTACAATGCACTGATGAAGTAATTGACGATATTTCAAAATGTAATTGTCTTCATTCTTTCGAATCACTAATGAGAATGGATAATAGTCCATTTCGCTGCATTTCTTATTTGTTTCTGCGCCACTGACTGTATTTATCACCTTAACGTTGAAGTGATATTTATTGGCACTTTCCCAAAAAATGATTGGATATGACAGGGCATCGTAGCATCAATGAGTTTCTGCAACTTCTGTCAATTAATCGTTTCTTCGATGAAGAACAATATCTGTAGGTTGGAATTGATATCCGATTATAACAATTTCCACTTCGTCTATAGTTGGAACATTGAATTTTCTCACATGTTCTACAACAGGCGTTTGATCAGCATAAATAACAATTTTGTGTGTATCCGATGGTAGCATGTCAATTTCTATTTTAAATAAATGCACCAAATTCTTTTTAGGTGAAGAAACTCTTGCAGTTGGAATATGATGGACCTTTTTCATGCCGGTAGAAATTCCGCAGTGTACATTAAATTCATCATTGCCATCACCGATGAAATACATTTGCAAGAATTTATATTGATCATTTGGGAACGGAAGGGGAAACCGGCTTTATAATAAATTTGTCCTTTCATTTTGACAGTTGAAATGAATTGAGTTGATACAGTTTCTGTGCCAAACGATGTTATTTGGAAGCACGAATTGTATTTCCTGATGTTAGATAGGAAATGTTTTGAATAGATGGTATATATGGCAAGCAAAGTTTTTAATAGCTGTGACGGTTCTACAAGTGGAGACAGTTTATTTTTTCAGACGACACAACACATTATTTTCGTTTCTCCATTAAATTTCAGAGCTTTGCAAACAAGAACATACTTCAGTCATAGTGTCGTTGAAAACATGCTCTTCAGTTATTCTTAGCCTCTCGCGTTCATTCTGTTGAGAACGTAGCACATCTGTAGCTGTAAAACACACTCGCTGTGTTCGCAACCGTATTTAAGCCACTCTTTGTTTGTCTCGCTGTTTTGTCAATGTCTGTTCTATTTCGGTTTGATTTTCATTCACCATTTACACTGCTTCAGCTCTGCCAATACAACAACCTAAGTACTAAAAAACAAAGAAAAACACGACGCAGCTGTCGACACAGCGCGATGCATCTACTAATTGCACTGAAAATGAAGAAAAACAGTTAAAAAAACGAAATGAGAACAATGAACAAAGAAAAAAATAACCTATATTCACGAAATGAAAGCAATAGTAAACGACGCAGCTCAATTTGCGCACAATGTTGCACGAAATAATTAAAACAAAATGAAAATGATTCGAAATCTATGGAAAGGAAAGTTTTTAATGCCTGGTGGATTTTCAAGTTGAGGCAGTTTAATTTTTAGGGCGGCACAACACATTCTTTTCATGTTTCCATTAAATTTTAGAGCCTTGCAATAAGGACACACTGCAGTCACAATACTAAAGAAAACGTGTCGGCTCAAATTTATAAAATGCATGTTTTTACTTGTCACAGGTTTGATATTTATATAATAAGTACATACAGACACGTCTCTATTCGAATGCAACGCTTTGTTAAAATTTTAAAGGAATCGGTGAAAAACTTTCAAAGATTCAACATTTTGCACAAACGAACATTCATACTTTTATTTATATATATTTGTAATTTCTGCATCCAAAATCTATCGAGTTAATAAGCTGAAAATTAACGAAAACTATGCTCTTTACCTGAGTAGGATAAGCTGAAAGATCCCACGTAGAACTACTTAAACATTTTTCAAGGCTTTGCTGAAGTGTATTTCGCAACCTTGTCTCCAGATTAAACAGCCATATTGGTAATGGATCATCGAGATTAACAGGTTCCGACAATTTGAGAACTTCGCCTTCAGGAGATATAATAGCCAGAATATTTCTTCGCTCTTCTTTTATCAAGCCTATGCCTTGATATAGCTTTGGTAAATGCGTCTCCAACGCTTTCTCACTACCGGATACCAATTCTAAAAGATCCTCATCGCTCAAGAAATACAATCTTGGATACATTGATCTTTTTTCCTAAAATCACAACACCAAAATCAAGATATTTAAATTGAAATGCTATATAATTGGTAAACAAATTTCCCAGATATCTTATTTTAATATGTGTACAATATATACATTAGGCAATCCTAACCTTCTTGTCCGTAATTTGTATTAAGACAACTTTTGATAAACTTTATTTATGGAGCGAAGCTCCAAGCGGCCAAAAATGATTGCCTTTCTCACACGCATTGTCGTTTTGACGACTAGAAATTTACTCTATTAATACCAAATCGAGAAATTATTAAGTGTATAGAGATGATTGCGCACTAAAATAACATACAGGAGGTGTCTTAATGTCTACAATATATTTTAAGTACTATATTTGTCTAACCTTTACGTAAAGTACCAAAACAAATTAAAAACGATTACGATTACCTCGTATACAAAAAGAGGTATCGTAGAAGAAACAAAAAAAGGGGGAAGCAAGGACTATAAAATTACGTGTTTATTTTTCGATATAATGAACATTAAATTCACTGTGTTTTGTTCCCATTTATGCATATCATAAATTAATTCAGACGGCATATTATTTGGTTGACCAATAACTAGACAAGATTTATAGGTGTGGGAATAGTATTTGGGAATAGTATTTGGACCGAGAGAATAGTATTCGGGCTGTCAGGCAGTCGAGGAAGAAGAGCCGTAGAAAATACAGAGTCATAGAGTAAAGAGTCAGAGTACAGAGTCGGAGTCAGAGTACAGAGTCAGAGTCAGAGAATAGAGTTAGAGTCAGAGTCAGAGTACAGAGTCAGAGTTAGAGAACAGAGTAGAGAGCAAAGCAGAGTTAGTGTAGAGAAACATATTGTATAAACTGTATCCTAGTAATAGTAATGAACTATCCATCTTTATCAATGGAAAAATACTTGAACCTAACCATCCACGAAAAAAATAAATCCTAATCAATCCCCACATATGTTTACATCTGCCAGAAGCAATAACACTTTCTGCGGTTAACAAATTTAATCCCTCCAATTTGTTTTAATTGAATCGACATACTCTTTTAGTGGAATTCGACATACATACATTTTATAGTGCACTTATTACTTACGTAACATTATCTCAAATATACGCCAGTAAACGTTATTCAATTCAACACGACGTACACTTGCGCGAGCATATATGTGTACGTATACTTGTTAGAAATTACGCGTATTCCTTTCATTTAAAATCATCTGGAACATTGATCTATTAGATAAGTGTTATATTCGTTTTCCCTATTTTTCCTACGTCATCTGTCACTTCCTTACTTTTTGAGAAATAATTTCGTACATACTGTGAATTCATAAAAAGACATATACATCCAGCGGCTAATGGTCTCAGTAATCGATGTCGCTTTAAACATAACATACATACATTCATACATATGCATGAAAAGAAATCCACATGTATAATTCTTGCAACCACGTCTATAAAAAGCAACACACAGTGAGCTCCGAGCATTAATACTATTTAAAATCCAGTATGCTTTAGGATCAACTAAACAACATAATTACTGTAAATATAATATATTATATTAGAATCTTGAATAAGTTATCGCTGTTTTCTAATAGATGAGAATATGTGTATTACCAGGAATATGTGTATGCAATTTCAGATGCTAACGCATCTACAAGGAAATGCTATCTGTAAACTTGTACTTCAGGGTATGTTTGTTTGCCACAATGTAAACAACGTTTCTTCTTCTTAGTTCCAAAAATGTTGCAAAACAGCCACGTGTTGCAAAACCGGTGAAAACTTACTTGAAAACACTTAAATAGGAAGTTCTGCCTCACCTGCCGCATTCACCGAACATAGCCCTTTTTGATTATCATTTATTCCGTTCGATGGCACATGGCCTGGCTGAACAGCGCTTCTATTCTTATAAAGATATAAAAATATGGATTGACAAGGAGCTACGGTGGTGTAGTGGATAGAGGCTCAGACTGCCACGCGGCAGACCCGGGTTCGAATCCCACCCATCACCTCTGGTTTTTCTATGTGATATGTATACCGTAGCTCTGGTGGTTCGGAATCCACCTTAAACAGTAGGTCCTAGGCCATATGACCTTAGCAGTCGGTGCCGAAAAATGAATTAAAAAAAAAAAAAAAAAAGATCATCCAAGCGATCCACACCCTCGGCAAGCTATCCTCAAGCCCCAAACTCACGAACCTCGATCAATTCTCAACGGCCTCTGCCCGAACAGCGAAACTATCCAGCGGATCCAAAACGCGCCTTCGCCGACCGAGAGTCGCGTTTAATTGCCAGGCATGCCGGACGTCTCACTTGGCGATCGACCCCCGCGACGCGCCGAATTCCAGGGCTGCGGATAATCCGCGATAATTTTAAGGCTTCGTCCAAGGAATTGCCCGGCGCTATCTCCGATCGGAATTAATCCTCGCGGGCGAGTGATCTCGGATCGAGACAAAACGGTTATCGGGCCGGGGATGGAGAGCGCGGTTAACACGAGTGACATTCCTCCCGTGAGCTGGAGGGCCTTTTTGCACGTGCCCACTTCCTGTGCCTCCCTCTGGCCGCTCGCGCACGAATAGCCGGCGGAACTTAGGTACGGCCAGGTGGAAATATCATTCCGCGATTAAGGGCCGCGCCGCGTTCCATGGTGGGCAGCACGAGCGCCAGGTTGTTATGCCGGCGTCACGGCACGCCAGTTGGTAACGTTATTCCTCATGTTTTCGCGATACGTTAACAGAAAACACGGGAGTTTCTAGTACGTACATATTATCGCGGGGGGTGCCCTGAGCCGGCCAGAGGGTGGCCAGGAATCTAATTGTTCGTGCGCACGCACACTCCGCGGGACTCCGCTGAGAGAGCTCGTGTGCGAGGCTTGGCCTACCGGGTGCCTAATAATCGGATACTTGACGCGAGCTATTAGGTGGTGGAAGTGGAATGTGAATAATGGAACTTCTCGAAGTTGTGATTTTTTGAATTTAATGTATTGATATATATTTGAAATATTAATATATATTAATAATATAATAATTAATATATAATTTACATACGGTTAAGAAATATAATATATTAATATATTTGAAATGTTTGATATGTAGGGTGGGCCATCTACTGGTTTGTTTTTAAATTATGGGATATGGCAATACCGATTTGCTTGAAACTTGAACGGTCAGTCTGATATTCCGCGGTACGGAGACTTCAAACTTCACGATAAAGAATAATTTTGTTTTATATATTGATGTAGACTCATTTTATAGCGTTTTTAAAAACAAACTTTTAAATGGCCCACCCTTTATCAGTGGTATTGTTTGTTGTTGGATGTGATTAGTGTGGATCGTTGCATGTATTGTAATCTCCTTGCTCGTGAGGTTTAATGTAATCTGCTGAAAATAGTGCGCATCGATCGAATTAACGATGTATAATTTATGTTGGTTGGTTGGTTGATTTGTGACGTTTGATCACTCGTCTGTCGAATGTACTCAGGATGTTAAATAGAGAGATTATTTATTCGGTCATGACGCTTGTTTTGGTATCTATTATGTTAATGTTCATTTGTTAGGGGGCGTATTATAAGCTTTTGTATTTAATAGCGTACAGTGGCGCCTTGGTTGAGCGATAGGATCTTGGTATGTGATTTTAAGTTACGAAAGAAAATTTGGATAAATGTTTCTAAACCCTAGAGGTACTTCCAAACCTGTGGTCGCGCCTTACTCGTCGATTATTGCTAAAAACGTACACCCGGATTTTATACAGTATTGCCAATTATGCCTGACATATACCAACCAAATCTCAAACAGAATATAACCAAAAGCAACTAAATCCTTTTCATCATTCCCTTTACAAAATTTCGAGCTACAAAATATTATTCCAAACCAATTAATTCCCTAAACCAAAGCACCACCGTGATACGTTATCGTACATTTCTTAAGCATCGTATTATAACCTCTCCCTCCGACTCAAATATTTCGAAATAATCGCCTTCCATAACAGATCTTCGCGGAGATTTCGAAGTAAGCATGCATATTCCTGCACGACAAGCCGGCAGAGGTAGTTACAGCGACGTGTTTTCATGCCACTAAGTCGTACAGGGTGTGTAACATATTTGTCCAGGGTCGATGGGCGAAGCGTTAAGATCGTCCGCCACCTGTGTTGGGGCATTAACGCGGACGTACGATCGGTTAATAAAATTGTCCTGCTGGAATTCGATCGTTTCGTGGCAGGATTAAGTGCGATAAGGGGGGGGGGGGGGGTCGTTAAGCGGGTGCGCTGCAGGTTACAATGTACATCTTGTCCCGCGAATAGGTATGCGAATAAAGATAAGGACGACATTGTACACTCGTACGAAGAGCTTAACACGGACCGAACAGCTACCCCAGATAATACCATTCTTAATGTCCAGTAAAGAATTTACGATCGGCGGCGATTTGAAATGATGGCCTTTGTATAATCCGCGAGTGCGATTAGTTGCACGGTACGCTTAACACCCACCAAAGCGCTCGAAACGACCGATCGATCGCCTTTTAAAAAAATCTCTGCACTTCCCAGTCAATTCTTTCGTTCAATTATTTTCATCGTCAATCAATTCATTCGATCATTTCTCGAGATTATCAATGATTCTACAGCACAGCGGGAATCAATCCATCGATCCATCGATATCTCTTCTTAATACCCTTTTCCTTCAAGGATACGCGTAATATATAATACACAAATACGTCCAGAAGATCGCTGGTGGGTTTAATGTCGAAAGGCACATCTTGGAAATAGTCCTGTTAATAAAGCAACCGGCTAATGAGCAAGGTTCGATTTACGCGAATCGACTAATATCTCGATGTTACGTTTTTTTGATCCCGGATCCGAAAAGTACCCCATCGCCGACCTTCCGAAACTCCTGACTGTCGCGTGCGCGTAAAATACACGACATCGGAGAATCGATTCGTGCGGAGGCTCGCCCTGGCTTAAACAAACAGGGAAATCTGCGCGTTTATATTGTAAATTGGAAATTAAGGGAATCAAAATGAATTGTTGGATTTATTTATTCATATCGTGTCGCTGATCGATACAGTCGCGATAGAAAAAAGGGGGAGGAAGGAGAAAAAAGACGAAGAGAGAGAGAGAGTATTGGGCAGAAAATGGTTTATCGAGCGTTTCGAGGGAAAAACGAGGGATGAGACCGGGCGCATCCTGCTCTGGAGCGTGTGTATTAAGAAGATATATTACGAATGTCGGGCAAAAAGGACGGCCGTAATCTTGACCGTTTTATTCGGTACAAAACTTTTGCGTTCCCGAGCGCAACGTACCGTGGAAAATGCTTCATGGCCTCGAACGTTACAAACGGCGCGCGATTTGGCGTTACGAGTCGGCCATCGTTATTTCATAACGCAGAGCGTCCTCCTGATGGCAGAACTGGCTTTTGCTTCTCTCTCTCTTTCTCTCTCTCTCTCTCTCTCTCTCACTCACTACCTCTCTCCGTTTCCCTCTCTTCGAATGAACTTTTCTATTAAACCGGCATCTCCGAGCGCCACGAGAACTCATTATCCAGCCTCAGCGCTACCTCACAGCTCTTTATTTACCTGCCTTTAATATCCAAAAATACGGATCAGTCTCCAGCTCGCGCGCGAGCAAGCTTTCGAGGTTCGAAGCGAGGATAGATCTTTCGAGCTGCGTTTTCGATGCACAGTTCGACATCCTCGAAATCCTCGCAGCTACGAGCACGGTTACGAGTCCAAAGCGAAGCCACGAGGACCTTATTACAGCGCGCACATCGTTATCGGCCTTTACGCGATTACATTATTACCGTAATAGTGGCAGTGTGCATAAGCGGGCATTATTACGGAGCGATAACGCGTAATCGTTCGCAGTTGGCGCCGGAGGCCTGGAAAAATTTGGTCGGGGCCAGAGGTCCGAAAGTCGCGAGGAAAATCGAAATCTAGGCCGAGTCACGGGGAGTGCGAGGAGTCGCGCGGATAGCGAAGTACGTCGAGGCGTTATCGCGCTTAAATAACGGGACCTTGCTGTCTGGAGATTGGCCGGCTCTGTCCTAGAACCAATCGATTATGCGCCACGGGGGGATAAATCACCGCAGCGCGGCGGCTTCTAATCTTCGCCTCTTCGAGCGGTCGACGGGGAAGGAAAGCTGGCGATAAGGGGGAAAAAAGGGCGCGATTAGAAGCGAGTAATTTCGATCGAGGTCTTGGGAACGGGTATAAATAAACCGCGATGTGAATGAACCGAGGACGCGTACGCGAGTAAGAGTGGTTCGGAGGAGTGGGGATAAGAGGGTCGAGTAATTGTGATAATAAGAGCCGGGCAACGAAGTAGAATGGAAACGTAAACAGCGGATTATGAGAGCCCAGCTGCGTACTACGAAGCTCCTCACGATCGTCTCTCTGTTCTTCTTATATCCCCGTGTCGGTGATGATCGACACTTGTCAAGACTTTTACGACGTATCCGCGGAATTTCGAGCTGCACGGCTGGCGAAAGCAGCTTAGCTTGAAACGTATTAGTACAACGCGCGAAAAGGTTCAAAGGCGGTCCAGTGGAATTTTAATTCGATCTCTCTCTTTCTCTCTCTCTCTCTCGAGGCTTCAAGCCTTTCTCCATTGATCTTAGACCGTGGCGGTCTTAATATATCCTTTATAAATTTAATACACGTTGTGCAAACTTCGTATAGGAGTGCACGCTCGCCTTACCCTTGTATCCATTCCCAAACAGCTTCTTGAGCCTCAAAGGGGAACATTTATCCTCACTCCCCGACGTGAATTAATGCAAGATGTTCCACGTGCTATGAAGGATCCCGGGAATTTTACATAACTGCCGATCGGTGGGGGAAGCTGCATATACGTCCTATTATCCCGGGCTATTTATGGTGGTGCGACGATAAGAGTGGCTTTACTGCTCGTTAATGGACAGTTGGTATTGGAGATGCAGGACGTGGACCATCGGCGAAGAACGATTTACAAATCAATCGTCCGCATTATCCTCGAAGAGATTCCAAACATCCGTCTCGGGAGGACAGTGGCTTCTTTTCTCTTCCTTTTTTCTTTTTTCTTTTTGTTTTTGGACCCTTTGATCCTCTATTTTATAAACTACGACGACGAACACGAGACACGTTCTTTTACTTCGAGCTGAAAAGAAAAGCACGAAAAGAGGATCAAATATCGTACACGATAAAAACACTTAACCCTTTTTAATCTAGACGAATGAATACGTTTGTCATCGCTTATCGCTGCTTTATCAGCCATGAAATTATTAGACGACATAATTAAGAAGCACCTCGCCTTCTAATTAAAATATCAATGTCCCATGTTTACAATCATAGATTTAATTTAATCAAAGTACAAACCATTCGCTTTTGCCTTTGCAAGCCAAACACTTTTCCTTATTTTCTAATAATAGTAAAAAGCACATGGTGATATTACAAATAAATATGCACAAAGAGATATTTTTAATTTTCTTATTCCGAGTATCTTTGTTAAAAGCGCGAGGATTATTTTCTTTATACGTCAGGATCGCAGTCCATTGTGTTGTATAGGTTTAGACAGAGGAACCCTCTTACGTTTGTAGATTTAGGAGGATGATAAGAGTTCGCAGTAGTTTGCGGTGCCGTCGCCGACCAAGAGAAGGCGACGCTGTGTGGGAAAAGTCTCGCTAGACAGTCTTATTTGCACAACATGTATATTTAATTTGGCCTGCATATACATGTACGGCATGCCGGCGGTTTTTTCTCCTCCTCCCCGATGCAGGCACGTTCGTTGCGCGAAACTTTTAGGGATTGCGCGCGTACGTCTGAATATATTTGCATGCTCCACTTTTTTCCGCGTTTTTATTTACCCCGCCTTCGAAAATTGGTGGTCCCTCGAGCGTCGCGGCTGGCCCCGCTGTAAATTCGCCTCCTCGCGCTGTTCGCATGCGAATCTCCGGGACTTATGGCCACGAACCACGTGGCAACGAGTCTGCTTCGATTTTTCTTTGGTGGACTCTTTCGTTTTTCAAGCCTTGATACACCTTAATCGATAAACAGGTGGAATTTATTGAACGTGATGCAAGAATGCGACGTGGAATAATTTTAGGGAGTAAGGTGACATGAGTAAATTTTTTGTTTTATATTAGCTTTTTTGTTTGGTTTGTATTTGTTGTTTTTTGTTGTATATTTTTGTACGTGAGTTTTCGCGGTAAATGTAATTTTTTTTGTTTTATATAAGAAGTGTGGTTTTGGAGGACGAGAAGTTTTGGATTGACGTGTATGAACTGTTGAACGCAGTTAACTGGTTGATGAAAGGAGAAGTTGATATACGATTGAGTGGTTAGGTCTTTGGAAGCAGATCATTGTTAAGACATGTCAATTTTTTCAATCAAACTTAGTTTGATTTAAACAATTAAGTCAAACTTTAGAATGTCTGTAAAGTACTTTAACGACTTTCTTTAACATGCTTCTTTAATATCCTTATTTTAATTAATAAAAGACACGACGAGTGATCTGTAACCTTCCAACACGGTGACTAAGTTAACTATGCCCAGAACCAATCCTCCCTTTTCCAACGCAATCCCTTGCATAATTAAAAATAAACACGCAAACGATATTACGATACCAAATAAACATATATCAATTTCATCGAATTTCACCAAATAACATATTTCAATTTCAATTTCCATCAATCGATACACCTCATATTATTTTACATCTACTTATAATCCCTTTTACCCTCAATGTAGCTGGTCGCTTTAACAAGTATTTCCCTATCGAGCAACTTTTCCTTTCCCAAGATCATCCCACATTCCTAGCTCCTACCTAGCATCGATACGAAAAGGTGTTTTCCTAGGCAGCGTGCCTCTTCACGAAGATAAGCACACTCGACAAGGTTGTCCTAGGTCCCCGGATCGTGGAATGCGCGTCCCACTGGAAAAGTCCAGTTGTAATTCGAACCTTCCCGGTGGTCGCTCTCCGGAGTCTATTCACTATGCCGTCCTGGTCCTCCGACAAAACGTGACAAAAAGGACAGAGTAACGTGGCGATCGGAGAGAGCCAACGTCGGACCGACATTTTCTTACTGTTCGTAGACCGGGATAGTGACACGTTCATTATGGGCGCTAATTAACCGGAGTAATGCTTCAGCAAGTGCCATAACCAGGGCTCTTCACGGGGTCGATTAGATTTTCGCGCTCCTCTATTTCGACGAGTTGCTCGGGAAAATTTCACGCACGTTACGCATTGACGAGTTAATCCGGGCCGACATTCGAAGCTGCGGCCAGGCTTTGTATAAGCGATGTAATAAAAAAAGGATAAAAAAAGAGAGAGGGAGGGAGGGAGGTCCCGATAAACGCGATAGTGGCCGACAATAAAACCGCGGCACGAAGGGCGGCAGCGGGCGAATAAATAAAATCAAGCGGCCCAACCTTTCGGATTAATATTTGAAAACAGGGGCCGCTATTACGCGATACGGATGCACAAGCCGGATGCCGTGTAAAAATAAATACGACGATGAGTTGCGGCTGTAAATTGGCCGCGGCGCTAATATCGCCCGATCCCTCCATCTTGCGTGCACGAGGCGCGTATCCATTGACGGAGTGCCTTATCCCTTCGGCTGGCCGCCATTCATTAAACTTTCACCGAACTTCTCGCGTTTGTACGAATGGCCGTTATCTAATCTGAACTTTATTGTACCGTGCTCTTATTATCTCGTATCTGGAACAAACCCGGTACTCCGTTGCGCTCGTTTTACATTTTAAAAACGCTTATCTAGCCGGCGATTACGTGACCGCTTATCGCCGCCCAACTATTTGGCCACTCATCCGTAATATTTAATGCCAGACCACCGGGAGCTGGCGCGATATTGAAAAAGCGAAAGGTCGAAGCGGATTTGCGAATTGTTGCAAAAATGCCGCGAACCAGAGATCGTTAAGTTGAGTCTTGATTTCATCGATGAATCGTCGGAAATTACCGATAACCGCGTCGATGCTCGAACGTCTATTTCGATAGCCGTGAGAAACTTTCTCGCTATTTTTTTTCGAGCGATTTCGAATACCTCGAGTGGCCATTCATTTTCAAATCTATTTCCAAATTCTACGATTCCTTTACCAACGATTCATATAATGCATCGAGACTAACCAAGTATCTCCAACGAATCTGCTTCGATTAAAAATTCTCTAGAGCCACTGTGGTGCTGTGGCCAGAATCTCGCACTTCACACAGAAGTTTTTCTATATAATACATATACCATAGCTCTGCTAAATTCCAAACCCACCTTAAACAGTACCTCCCACACCAATTGAATACGCAATAAGTCTCCAAAACGACCAAAAAAAAAATCTCATCGAAATCCACAAATAATACAAATCTCACCAGCAACACTACTCTATCATACAACACCAGTACCAACCACAGCATCATCCCCAACCTCATCCCCTCCACGCGAGGAATCAATTTCGCCAGCTCAGCTTCGGGATCAGCTCGCCAAGTGCGCTCGCAGCGAATCGCCAATGGCATCGCGGCCCTTTAGGAGCCAAAAATTTTCCAAAGTTCCTCGCCGGACCTTCGTTCGGCCGTACAATGATGTTCAACCGGGCGTCGACCCTCCCGACCCCGTGTATTCGGTTAATGAAAACATTGTCCCACTAACACGAGCGGCCAGCCCGGGCGCTCGCGCGGTCAGCTTGTCGCACACGATCTCCGGCGCGTCGTGGCGCCTCAACACGCTGGCGTATCGCCATTCATCCTGCCGCTAGCACCATCGCGCGGCACACGTACGCGCGCACACAAAAATGGGGGGGCCGGTACACGCGCGCACCGTGGAAACACGGGGCTTCGAACGCCGGGTAGTCCCGACGTCGCGTTGTTAGCGGCCCTGGCCGAGGGCGAGGCGCAGGAGGATGATTTCCAGGGAAAACAGAGTGGCAGGATTATGTAGTAATGCCCGGCGGCGTGGAGGACCCGCTGGTAAATCATCCGTGCGATAAAGCGAAAAGATTAAAGCGGTAATGAGGATGGCCGAATTACGGGCCGTGCATAATCGCGGACGGGGGCGAGACCGGATGCGTTAATAAATAAACGTTGCAACGACGGCGAAGAGGTGCGAATATCGATCCTCGGTTGCGTGTTCCGCGCGAAATTCCGGGCCTGCGCCCGGACGAAAATTTCACGCCAATACCCGCAGGCCACTTTGAGGACGTATCGATGGCTGCATTAAATGAGTTCTTGACGCTATTCCTACCGCGGCAGTGATTTCTTTGGAAAATTCTAGAACTTTGTGGCGCGGCTATTTCTGAGATTTTTCATGACTTTCTCGTAGTATACGGATCGATGAATTAATCTATTGGCATTTTTTCTTCGTCCGCTTTTTCTGGAAGGATATATATATAGTACACTTTAATCTGTCTGGGAAATGGCTGGTAGGAATAGTGTTAGAGGAAAAGTGGAGATACTTAATGGTGAAGGATTGGACCTCTGGACATTCATATGTCGGTTTGTATTCGACAATGAATTTCGAGGTTCGACTCGTAGCTCGCAGTATAGTGGTGAATACTTTAAATTGGAATGGTGTACGTGTACTGGGTCTTTTGTTTTATTACTGCCTTTTTTATTAATGTCCTTTATATTTTTTATTATATTCGTATTGTAATTATAGTGGAGATTGTTTTTCCGATAATCGGTGTTTGAACTCTAAAGGAGAATCATTAATTTGAATAATTGAAAGAATGAATTGCGGAATCGATTTTTGATTCGATCTGAGCTTACGTATTTGGTCTAAAACGCAAATACAGAGTGCAAATCATATTGCAATAAGTGATGGTATAAAATATTTTATCCGAAGCTTTTTTGAAGAATTTCGAAATGATAGGTTTGAAATTCATACGCCCGGATAAAAACTTTTGATAATTGCCATTTCGCTTTTTATTTTTACGCTCTATTTTATTTCGAATAGATACCAATCAACGGTTTCGTATGTGTTGTATAAATTTTATGTTGGAAAAACAGATATAACCTCGTTTTTCTTCCATTTTACGCTCAGAGGGGAGAGTAATAAACCTGAAATTAATTCCGAGCTGGCGCTACCCTACGTGGAATAAAAATCGATTGGAAAGGATTAATATATTGATTTATACGCTATCAAAAAAAATTATGGAAAATCTCAGGAAATATCGTATGGTGTTTAAGATGCAACAATAGTTCAACCATTCTCTTCGATTTCAATTATTGCTCTCCATCCAGACAATATTCTTTAGTTCACATCTGTGTCGCATTATGATATTTGCACTTCATAAACCGTTCTTCCATTCAAATACACTCTTGGCGATGTTGTTCTATCATACACATATATAACCTATACATAGTCGAATATTATAATATAATTATTAAAGCAAAAGCGAGGAAAAAAATGTGTAAATATTTTTCTTAAATAGATACTGATAAACAATATATACATATACAATAGTAATGATAAAAGGATATTTCATCATTACACATATCACCACATATCATATCGTTACAAATCATCGGTCGTTATATATGCCATTATAAATTTGATTCAGGCCCTTTGCGTCCGGTGCGAATTGGAAAATCCTTTGATGCGGTATTACGAATCGTCGTTTAGCATCGTGTAATTCTCCCCCAAAGCTCGGTTTCGAACAAAATCGACGAACTCACCCGAAATCGTTCGTTCAAGGAGAACGAACCGAGTTTATTGGAGCATACGATTGGCTACTGAAGCGTATATGGACTCGTGGCTCCGTTGGTTGCGACGAATGTGAGGAATTGTACTGTAATATTAATCACCCCAATGGTAAATCTTTATAGCCAAGCTCGTTGACCGAATGTCTTCAACCTCGAAGCCCGTGCCTTAATCATAAATCATACCTTGCAGCTATATTCATCGATACCTTGTCGTAAATCCTCGAAAATTCGAGCACTACACTTTCATTTCAGCCTACAAATATATATTCAACAATGCTAATCGCTTTACTAATTCAACGCTGCACTCTATCCTCTGTAATTTTATATCGATCATAAACGAATACTCAATTTTTAATAATCATATACGAGTACCGATTGACTCTTTATACATACCACTATGCATGGTGTCATATGTGGACCGTTTATTTTAAAAGTGGTGTAAGTCCATTTTCTCTTGTTTCGAGAAGATTGAAGGTTAGCATATTTGTTAATCGAAAAATATCTGTACGGAGTGTGGCAATGTCTCTACTTGTATACAGTACAAATGTAAAAAGCAGTAGCCACTGATCTCACCACCTGTCTATCGAAATAGACCTACACCACTTTCAAAATAAACGGTCCATATATAACTATAACTATTAAAACCAAAAAGTATCAAAATAAATGTACACATCCTTATACATGATTATTTAAAAACTGAATTCGTATATACACGAGCGATATACACCTATACATATGAAATGTACATATACATATAAATATAAAATATAAATACATATACATGTACCTATACATACACATACAAAACACCAATTTTTAGACACCACGCTACGATGATGATTTTCTCAGAGACGCCAGAGCGAAATCGTATCGCCCAAGTACTGTACCCGAATTATCCGCGGTTCCTTGACCTTTGATTCTCGCAGCGCCACTATTTCCCGAAGGAAATCCTCCCGAGACGAGGGCCCAAATCGGGCGTATCGTAACAGGTAACATCGTTGACCCGCGATTAGGGACGGCAGGCAGAAACGTACAGCCGATTCTAATCACTCGTCACGGCTGTGCGTAGGTAACGACGTCGTTATCGGCGTCGGCGTACACTTTCGAATCGTACGTCCTCGTACGCGCCGCGAGGCCGGCCGTGCGCGCGGCTCTCCATTACGCTTTTGACAATGATTACGGTCGTTTGTCGACGCGAAGATTGCCCCGTCATCCGCCTGGCTACGCGTACCAGCCGCGCGCGGCCGTGTTTGACAACGCTTTAGCCGCGTCCACTCTCGAGCGCCTTCTCGAGCTCCTCGATATTCGCGAGGGAGAAGAATTCGAAAGGTGGAGCCTTGAAACGCCCGGCCAATATCTCATAGGCATCGGCCTCCGTGGGAATAAAGCGCCGAATAAAGAGTGCGCTGCCGCGTTACGCGCGCGCTATGGCTGCGTTATCTAATCGTGCTGCGTGCCTGGCTCCTTTGCGAAATTGGAATTGGAATTAATGATTGGGCCGAGTTGCGCGGGAATTCTGGTCTTGCGTATGGTTAGCTGGATACGTCTTCTGTTTCTCACGGGAGTGGGTAGTACGAGTTGGAGAACGTGATCGACATGATCGTACGATCTACAGCCGTTTGGATTAATATTGCATTGATTAATTATTAGAATAGCGTTTTAATGTGTGGTAAATATGTTTTAAGTAGTTTGTTATTGGATTAGTTATTAAATATGTTTTTTATAGTATTATTGAATTAGTAGTTAGAGAGAGAGAGAGCTGTATGGGATTGCTGTCGTTGCGTTTGCTTTTTTTAAAGGAATAAATATTTGTTGGAGCTGAGGAATGCGATTGAAATGAACATATGATGTATCGTTGTTTCAGTTAATATGGTATTAGCGTTTCTGTACGTTGTATTTATTAGTAGATTGTTTTATGAGTGTCGATTGTTTTAAAGGTGTATGTATAATACAGTACTTCTAGCCTCATCGTTCACTGTCGGTTTAAGAACGAGGAGTAATTTTTGGTCTAACACAGCAATATTCCCCGCTTATTTTGATTCTCCATCTGGTCTTATGGAGCAAGAATTGGTCTTATAGAGGAATAATTACTCATTCCAATATCACGGATCTTTGTCAACGGCGCAATTTGTTCATCACGATTTCGTCCATGGCAATCTGCAATAAAACGCTCGAGATACCTCTAATACGTATATACGTAAACGCCGATTTGGGCATTATTCCAACGCTCGGATCGATGAAAACATTGCAAGGAAAACATCAATTATCGTAAACCGCGATCGACTGGAAATTATGATGTATTACGACTCCGAATTTTTTTAATTCCCCGATATCCATCATCATTACCGTCGTATACCATCCGTGAGTTATTACATGGCAGGCTGGGCGCAGCTGCTGGCATTTGGAAAATTTTCTGGAAAAGCCATCCATGGCGGAGATCGAAAGTGGACTGCGCCCCCGTGTCCGTCGAGCATGTCCTGGCGTAACGCGTGACCGCACGTGACTCGGCGACGTGAAACTTTCTACGAATTCGATATAAATTTTCGGGCTGCTTTCCCTTATTTCCGCGTGACACCTCTGCGCCAACGACGCCTCCTCGATCGTCCTCTGGCAGAACGTTTATAGCCGCGTTTTCGATGGAAGGTGTTCAGGTTCTCCTACCATCCAGAGAGAGAGAGTGAGAGAGAGAGAGGGGGGGGGGAAGGACATGAATATGCATGCAACGGTGCTAGCCCAGCATTAAGACGCGAGCACTAGAGCGTTTATTCATGCAGGGTTTTAATATTTAACCCGAAGCCTACAGTCGTGGTTAAGACGTTTTTCTAAGGAAAGACAGGAGAAAAATAAAAGACTAACTCCGGAATAATAAAATTCGATTTCATCTTTTGTGCATTTATATTTTATTTTAATTTAATTCCTTTGGCTGTACATCTTGTGCAGTGTGGAATTTGAATATGAGTGTCCTAACGTGTCACGTTGATATTTTTAGGTTGTGCTTTATTGTACTTGCTGTTGAATATTGTTGGTATATTTATTATATTTCTTTGAAAAATTGTAGAACTTTGAGACGAGGTGCTTTCTGAGATTTTTTATAATTTTATTGTAGCGTACGGATCGATATATTAGGCTATTGAGTTTTTTGCTCTATCATCCTCTTCTTTGAGGATACATTTAGTGCGCTCGAATATGCCTCGAGAGTGTGGGTTCAGTGTTGGAAAAAAAATAATTGGTTTATGAGGTCCACGGTAAAAGTTTTACACGAAAGACGCGGGGACGTGCGACTAATACGCGCCTGCCCCGAATTTCTCGCACAAAAGTCGCTGCTACAAAAACCCCGTACGTGGATAAAAAAGCGCACGAGGTCGACGCACAATGGTTGCTCACCAACGAAAAGCAACAAATAAAAATGGAAATACCGTGCATGACTGTTAGAATGATTTATGACGATATGTTCATCGGTACATTTTCTTAATTAAACGTGTTCTCGAATAATTGAAAAATATTAATTCTATAATAATAATTAATAGATACGATCGATACCATCTTTTAATTATTATTACAGATTTCATATCTTTTAGATACCATCTTGCTCTAATAATACTTGTATATTCTTTTCACTGTATATATTCTTAAATTACAAATTTCCTAGTCATAAGTAAATAATATATACAAACATCTCGTATTCCTCATTAGGTCTATGTTATAATTAAGTATTAACATATTAACCCTTTCCAGCCCAAATTATTATATTTTAGCAAGAAAATCAAATTTAGAAGGAAAAGAATTTAGAACCTAATACCACAAGTAACACGTATAAACGAAGATGAAAAAAAATTCAAACCCTCGAGTAGCCGAACCAAGAATCGATCTCTATACTTCCTTTACCTATCCCTTCCTCCTTACAAAAAAAAATATATAATCTTCGTCCAGCCAGAATCAGACTTTTCAGCAGCCCGCGACGATACGCTTCCTGCAAAATGCTGAGCTTCGATAACGGGTTCCAGCGGTCGGTTTCCAGCGTCGAAAGAATCGGCCGATCCGGGGACACGTTTCGATTATACGAGCAGATACCCCCTGCTCGGCTTGCCTAACTGTCGCATGCGGGATTAGATCGATAAGAGATCCCAACGACGATTAGTTAATTAGAGGAACATCGGGGAAGATCGGAGGGCCCCTAACTGTACCTCGCCTTGGGGGCTCGGCGCTATCGAATTGCATCAAGCCACTTTCGCGGATTTTTCTCGGCCTTCCGCGCCTCGGCCATCGCACGCACGTCGTATCCTCGGCCGATGGATAATTGCCAGCGCGATTATGCGGAATGCGAGCGGTAGTGCCGCTGAGAAAATGTCTCGCTCGCTTTCATCCCCGTTACTTTGAATTATGGAACGTCCTCGGCTTTTATTCGTGGCGCGATGGGAGGATAGGAGGACGAGATCCTGGGACGTCTCGATGGACGAGCCTCGCTTCGCCTGCTTTCGTTTTCGAAGATCATCTCCAAGGCGATTTGGCGTGGCAGCCTTAATGGTGATTTGGAATATATTAGGGGTACCGGAAAGGAATGTCGGTTTTTTATCCTCGTGCGGTATCCGTCTGCCCTCTATGCACACCTTCCTGATTTGATTGACTATTTTCTGGCTCGTTGTTGTATAAGTATAGTAGTTAAATGGTCTCAGGGAGCAGTTGTTGATTATTTAACCAGTATGCTTTAAGATTCTCTTGAACACTCGACTATGAGTATCCGAGATTGTCGCGATTTTCTCGATCGATAAAGTTGGATCGCTTTCGATGTCAATCTGGGTTCGTCCACTTTTATAGATCTTCCACTTCCAGGAGTGTTTTTCGAATATTTTCTGTTCGAAATTCCTTGAACCATCCTCAACTCTTGCGAACATCCACATAATCGTCGAGTGCAGCACAAATCTCTTTAGTGGCAGTTTCCGCGGTCTCCTTTTTCAAGAAATGATACAGCATCAAATTTCGACTAAATTCCTCGCTTGGTAAAAATTGATCCTTTGTAAATCGGGGAGCAAGGTTCTAATTTTCCAAATCACGATACGCTCCTGATAAACAAAGTCACCGAAATGACACGAAACACGCCTTCAAAGGGCAGTATTCTTTTCCGCTACTCCTAATATAATATAATCCGTGTCCAGAAGCTTCTCTATCCTTCGTAAATCCTAATGACGACGAGCGAATCGAGGCTTTTAAGTCGTCACGGAGTATTTCAGGGCAGCTCGATCCGAGGGTATAATAAAAGTGAACGAAACACCTGATACCGGGACATATAAGCGATAGGCTGCACAAAAAGAGCAACGAGACGGCGCTAGGTTGAAGGAAGGTGCGACCTTGATGAAAGAAGACGATGGTACGGCCGAAGACCTGAAAAGAGAAAGGTTTGGGCAAAAAGCGTAAGAAAAAGTCGCTGTCTTCATTAAGGCTACCGCATATGCCTATAATTGATCCTCAGACCGCGTCTGACCTCCTCGCGAACGTCTCTTGGCATTTTAGGCGTCCGCTCGATTATCTGTCGTATTACGCCGAGCAAACCAGCCTGCAATAAATCCGCTTTACCGACGGAAATGTTAGTATGACGAGATCAGCCGAACCAATCGTATTAATTACTCGATCCGCCGTTATCCCCTTTTTTCTGCCAATCCAAATTAACACACACCGATCAATGTTCGTGTGTCAACAAATTTTGAGCGGCGAGCAAAAGAGAGAGAGAGAGAGATAGACGAGTTATTGGTTAACGAGCCGTTGAGTTTGAAACTGTGCTGTTGAAATTTTAATAGCAGTCCGCGCTTTTATCTGCACGGTCGATCCCCGAATTATCGCAAAGAAGCTTGTGGTAGCGATGTATTCCGTCGAGCATCTCGCAGGATATCTGGCGAAATTTCAATAACCGCATTGCAATTCGATAGGACGAGGCAAGTGTCTGCACGCTGATTAAATGAAAAGATTCTTTTCGCAACTCGCTTTGTACCGTTCTTCATAAGCATCGCACGTTATGTCGACTCTAATTTGATGTAAAAATGTCTAGACGAGATCGGTTTGTACGTAAACGCTTTCGTGATAATAGAGAGATAATTCGCAGCGTTCCTCTGCACGTATCTCAATTTACGTTTCTCGAAATATGTCGAAGGATAAAACGTCTTCTCACTCTTAGCCGCTGCATTCTTTTTTGGCAAAGGAGATACGCGCTGTATTATACAAGTAACATTATACCGCTTTATTCGTCGCATATGTTATATTAAAAGGCTCGTTTTACTTGGATCAATACGTGTCACCACGGTCTTTTCGTTTCTGGTTATTAATGGAAGCGACTGAATAGGATCATTTTTATGATTATATCACGCGATTCTTTATAAATTTGCATCGTGTCATATGAATTAATTCTGTTACCCTCGCATTATTGATATAAGATATTTATTGCCCTGGATTTCAATCATCAGCACGTAGTTGGCACGTCGTCCAATAAGAATTACCTTCGAAAGACAATCCAACTGCGATGTTGCTTTAACCTCTTCAGGAACGAATTTTTCAAATCGGTGATTTAAATCAATGATAAAGTAGAATAAAACGCACTCAGCATTGATATTTAACAAGTCGTCTGTCTTATCGTCGAGAAATTCCATGCTATAATAAATAATCCTTCAACAAACTTTAACTCTGGTGGTTCTGATCCCATCTTAAACAGTAAACAGTAAAAACCAAGTGACCTCAGTAGTCGGTGCTGAAAACGAGTAAAAAAAAAAGGAAATACATTAACCCACATTTTCCTCGGATTAATCTTAATTCCAAGCAAACCAAGCGTGCGCGCATGCGCCGTCGTTCCCAAAGTGGTTAAGAGGTAGTCAAATGTTAATCTACAATACCGCTTTGGAACAGCAAAACGTACGCAGAAACTTGGCCCGGAGCGCGACTGGCTACGTAGTTCTGCGGGGGCGTAATCTCGACAGAGGAAGGGACTTCGCCGCGCTCGCCCTCCGCCGTTATCGCTATCAAGCTTTCAGCGAGCTTTACATTCGTTTCATGACACTTTTCAAGGCACACGAAAAGCGCGCGGCCCCGTGTGTCTCCGTTGATATCGTAACACGAGACCGACGAGTGGCGCGGGCTACGCTCGCAGTTCAAGCGGATATACCTGTAATAACTCGGTTAATATCCCGATTAAAACTCCCAGACATAACCCGGGATACTCGGGCAATTTAGCTTCCCTTCCCCCCTTTGGAGGAATATAAAATGGCGATCTTACAAGTGGCCATGAATCATGATTAAATTTTTATGCGTTTTAATCAGAACGTTCCATTCCCACTGCGCGTACGATTAACGCGAGGAGAGACCGAG
The DNA here is from genome assembly GCA_038496175.1 of Ampulex compressa. NCBI lineage: Eukaryota > Metazoa > Arthropoda > Insecta > Hymenoptera > Ampulicidae > Ampulex > Ampulex compressa. Next base: position 37,638 of record JBCFXI010000495.1, read on the forward strand.
ATTAGAAAAGGTGCGAGCGAGTGCCGGGAGGCGAAAGCTCGGCATAATGGGGGGATTAATTACGCCGGATCGTAAAACGTCGAACAGCCTAATTACATTTCCCGCCATTTGAATGGCCGAAACGCAAACAGGCGGGCGTCCTGCTCGGAGCGTGGCTTGCTTACGACGATTTATATCGGTCCATTTGTGTAATTGCCCTCCCGAAAAAAACTTCGCGGCCCTTGGCGTGTTTTTTCAGAAATTCTTCCAAATAGGAGAGCGTAAATAGGCTGCGGGTGTGTAGCTACGAAATGGTTCGTAGGACAGGATTAGGCAAAGTTTGCGAACGCGATCCGAAATGGCGGAATGCTTTTATTATAATTACACGTGGCAGCGAGGTTGCAACTCTGCGCTTGAGGGAAACGCGGGGACAGGACTAATAAGCATCCGCCGTAAGAAAATCGTAACTAATTACACCGTGAAATACGATGCATGCGAGTGGCAACCCTTCAGCGGGGCAAATAAACGCAGATGTTCCGCAGAGTGGAAGAATTTTTTTCTAGGCCAACTCGACTTGAATCCTATATTCGACGTTGATGAATGGCGGTGCACTGGGCTTGTATAAATGAGAACGTCCTATTTGCAGTTAAATATGTTGCCTTATTTTTGGGAGATTATGAAATCTAACATACTACTTATATTGTTCTCCGAAGATCGTATCTTCGATCGTGGATTATGTATACTTACGCGAATACAGTTATAAATGCGATCTCGATGGTTACACTTTAAGGTATATAATATTCTTTGACTTCAGTGCATTCAAGTTATTTGTTAGTTACTAAAAGCTGTTAAACAAAAATATACGACATAGTCACTCCTGTCTCTCTTGCTCGATTATAGTTAATATTCAAAGTAAATCGATCGTTTTACCGAGCAGCAACTCGAGAAGCACATCTTTTATCTAAATATTATTTCTTATATATTGTTAGATACGCGTCGTATAATTTTAGATAACTCTCATCAAACGTTAACTCCTTATCTCAACTAACTTCACTTGTCTCCATAAAATACTATTTTAACCTATAATCATATATATAATACTATAATTAACTAACTTACCTCAATTAAAATACACCCGTATGAAAACCAAACCCACCAGCCATTTCCCGACCACATTTACACACACCACGTGCATCCTCAAACAAAACTGCTATCAACAAGACACATCGATAGATCGATGAACCAATTCACACTCCACGATAGAATCACGTAAAATCGCAAAAAGCCTCCTTCCACGTGGAGCAACTTGTCTAAAAAAAAAAAAGAAACCCCTGACCGGTCACTCTGAGCGCTTCGGTGGGCTCAGTGTTAAAACCGTTGTGATAATATTACGATAGACAGAGGCTCGTATGAAAAGCGAGCCTAGAATGCGACATTCTCTCGTAAAGGGCTGTCAATCGTTCAAAGCTTCCGTACGCTTCCACGGGGGATCTTTGTGCTATTTTCCTCGTTCGAGCGGCTCCGATAGGCCCGACGGGGGAAAAAAGAGGATCCAAAAGGCCTCATTATACAGGCGGTATCGGCCGCCGTTCTCGCCGTCTTCCTCGCGCCTACGCGCCTCCGCAAATCGGGTGGCAACCGCATCGTTTACTCCTTACCGCCGGCGCATTTACCCCCGGAAGTTCAAAGAAAACGCCGTAAATAGTGGATCGCGGGGACCATAACAAACCCGAATGGTACATTTCGCATTTATCAAAGAGCCTCCCCCGCCATCCCCCGACTCGCATTACCGAGCTTAGGAGGCGGCCGGGGCGCTTCTTGTAATCCGTCGTTTCCTCCTCCGCGCCGTCCCCGCACGCTAACCGCTCCGAGGAGGATAATGCCGGGCGGAGGAGAACTTCAAACGGAATACCATATCTTCTCCCGTTATAAATAACAATCTGCGGGGCTATATTGATTTTGGAGAGGCGGGGAGCGATAGGCGGCCCCTCGAAAAATACGCCTTGGCTGCGATGAGAGGGGAGGGGGAGGACTCCTTTCTGAGTTTCCTCGATGGAAGAACGTATGCCATTCGTTACAGGCCATTCGCGGGGATTGGAAGTTGAATGCGACTCGACGATTTTTGAGCGCGGCTCCGCTTAATCCGGTTCTCTTGCCTGCTCGGGGGAAAATTTGCCTTGGATCTGTATTTCTTTAGGAGGGTTTTTTAGGGTTATTTTTGGTTGGAAATTTTGCGCGGCGGTCGAGTTACACCGTGGTCGGTGTTTTTCCGTGTGAGTTTCTTTTAATAACATTTTATTCGCGGGCTTGATGTTTGTAATTCTTCGTTACTGGTTTAATTCGATTTGAGTGTATAGAATTTGGCAATGGTTTTTGATGATTGGCTGTGGAACAAAGCGAGGAATGTTATAATCGGGAATTAAAAATGAGTGTGCGGATACGCTCGCTATTACTCGTCATTTTTGGTTAGATTTCAGTTTTTGTCTTGGTTTTAGTTCTCGGTTTTGGTTTTTGGATTTTAGTTTAGATTTTAGATTCGGTTTTGGGGCTTTATTTTTCATTAGGTTTTAATTCGGATTTTGGGTTTGGATCTTTTTGGACTTTAGTTTCAATTATTAGTGACAAGTAGTGACAAATCATTAAATCATTTCGAGCGAGAGGTTAGGAGTACACGTATTTCCTTCTCAGTTTTTCGATTTTAATATAGATTTTAGATTTACCTTTTTAGTTTTATTTTTCATCAGATACTTTGTACTACGGCAGTGGTTATTCAATCGGACTTGCTGAAGGAACGGGGCTCCTTTACAAGCGCGCGATAAAGATTAACGTGACAGCGCGTGATGATATTATGCATTCTCTTTGCCACGGTGGGATTTGCGTGCAATGTTGCTTAACGACTCACGATGTAAGGCTGACTTATCTCGATGTAAAGGGGGTTCGATGAAAAGGAAGGTTGCTTATAGTGCAGGAAAGTTGAGATAAAAAAAAAAGGAAGGAAACACTTGTATCGTATCAAACTCCATGGAGATCAAAACATTTATGGCTATATAATGCAACAAAAGGTGCAACAAAAACATGATTTCCTTCTTTATGTTACAGCTTATCAAGAATCTCTTCCCTCCTAATACAATCACATGCCTTTAACACTAAATCTACCCAACGAGTCAAAATAACTTGTCAGCCGTTTCTTTAAAAAATCGTGGTGCTTTGGAACATTGCATTTTTTGAGATTTTCCATGATTTACACGCAGTATTAATACCATGATATTGAATCACTGAAATTGCCTTTCACTCTCCCCTTTTTTTTAAACATATACCTCGCCTTCTAAATATCCCAGGAAGTGGTAGTTCCAGTGTTAAGGATACACAGTACTACACATAAATACACCCAGCAATTGGCCCGTGGGTTTAACGTTAAACATCAAATCACCATGATGCAACCGCACCGAGTTCGCGCTCCCTCGCTACCCAGAAAACGTTATACCGGCCTGTACATTTAATTCCCTCCAATCTAAAGCCTCGCGATGCCGCTTCAGCGTCTCTCGGCCGAGCTCGTCCAATCGATACCACCCTTTCGACGCTAGACAACAGCTAACACGGCTTAGGCAACAATCGACATCGGTCTACGAGCGAGCAGACCTCCGTTCTCAGTCCCTCCAGGCCGCCTCCTCCGCGCAGGGGCGGTAGAATTTCAATTTTTCCACGACAAGCGGGGCTCTGGCCAGCCAGCGCATCCCAACATCACCGGCCTTATCTTCCAATCCGCACTCGCCACCGCCAATGACAGCCGGGGACCGTTCCTTTTGCTTAACGTCGCTCCCGATGTGAACCCCGTCACCTGTTTCCCCGTGTATTTCCTTCGAAGCGTGCACCCGCCGACACGATATCGGCGCTGGTCCGCGGCAAAACTCTGAATCATCGCCAGGCCGGCCATTTTTCAAACTTGCCCTGCCCGGAGCGCGCTGCATTAATAACCATCGGGCGAGACGGCACTGGCCGGCTTCGTGCAGGCCGGCCTGCGATAACAATGAGAACAAAGCGGCATAGGGGGTGGATTTCAATCTGTAAGTCCTCGACGGACCTACCAGCGTCCTTTCTTCGTCATATTTTTTGGGGTCGTTAAGCGATGCCTTCTTTGAGGTCCTCGCGCGATCGGTTCGTTGGGATTTGAGAATTGGGCAGGTGTGATCTTGCGGGATGTACCTGGTGATATTCTGGTTTTTTTCTTTTCGATTTGAGGTTTTAATTTCACTTTGCTGGTTTGGCCTAGGATCTACTGTTTATGATGGGTTTCGAAAGCACCGGAGCTAGGATATACGTGTTACATAGGAAAAGCGGAGGTGATGGGCGGGATTTCTGGTTTTTTTTTAATAGTAATAATAATATATATGATAATATAAAAGTAATATAGTGATATAATTTATATAGTAATATATTGGGTTGTTCGGAAAGTAATTTCGTTTTTTCCCGTCAGAGGACTTAATTACGTTTTTTCGAAACCAACTTCACACTTAAGCCGCATAACCATTATATGTCTTGAGAGCTGATTGCAAGGCTTGTGTGTGAAAAAGTTCTATTAATTCTACACAGTAGTTTTTGGTTGGTGAAAAACGAAAAACAAAACGAAATGACTTTCCGAACAACCCAATAAAAGTTTTTTATATAATATATTTGTAGGTAACGATGTTGCTTTAAGCTGATGAAATTTGTGTATTGCGAAGGAATATCAGGTTTGAATGTTTCCAGGAGGATATAGAGCGACGTGGATTTTTTGCGTGATCAGTAATCGGTGTGATATGAAGGATAAATAGGAGAAGTGTCTCCTGTGGTACGAATTCTTTGAGGGATTTTTTGCGAGTTCTTGAGAGGCACAGTGCAATCTGGAGCTTTAAAGTTATCATCGCGGGGGCGCGCGGCTTCGCCTTCTGGGATTTCAGAATTGGGCAGGTGTAATCTCGCGAAATGACGCCGGCAACGTTATAGTCCCCCAAGTTTTTATACACCCTTAGCTTGTAACATGGCTTAAACTTTATGAAATTAATATACCACGCGAGAATATCACCCCTCGTTATTCCTACGTGACACGATGTAACGTGAATTTTTCTCCGATCAGTATACAGCACAATGAAAAAAAAGGGTGGATAAAAAAGAAACATCGTCCTCCAGTAGGAATTCTTCGAGAACATTTTCGAGTACACGCAATCCCGTTAACTATTTGGTCGCATGCAAAGGTGCCAGCCTGATTTTCCTCGGCATATCTCTTCCTGCCAACGAAGCGAATAAACGAAGGTCGAATAAACGGATAAGCGAAGGTGAATTAAGTGATAATCGTTCTCGAAGCATAGTTTCGCGGTAATGATCGGTAAAATTCCAGTGGATTACCCAGGGGGCCTTGCAACTATCGCGAATGAGGCTACAGCTCTCAGGTAGGCTCCCCTGGATTCCCAGAAAATTACGTTTACGACGCAGCAGTCGACTGAGAAAGGAAGAATCGGTACGGCCGATCGTTCCGAACCATTAGCTGGTCCACTCGTGTAGTTGGCCCCTCCCGTGCAAGGGCGTAGCACGGGCGTACATCGTCCAAAAAGCGATATAAGATGTTGTACGAAAAAAAAAAAAAACAAAAAGGGGGAAAAAGAAGGGCGGCGCGGCCGGCTTCGAATTTACTTCCGCAATTTCAAACCAGCTCCTCCTTTCTCAGTAATTACGGTTCTTCTCGCTGCCCCCTCCTGCGCATGCGCCACTACATACCTACTTCTATACGAGGTCCCACTCGAAGCGTCGAAATGCAAATCAGTCGCGAGATACGACGTCCTTAAGACCCCGTTTTGCTGGAAACCGTGGGCCCTGCCTCCGCCCAAACCGTTGTTTATTAAACATCCGAGAGTGCCGAGCTTACGACGCCTCGGTCTTTCTGATACGCATCAAGCTGACTGCGCGATATTATTAACGCTATTCCTACCAGCCATTTTCCAGGTGGATTTCAATGTACTTAATATGTCCTTAAAGAAAAAGAGGACGAAGGGAAAATGTCGATAGATTAATTCGTCGATCCGTACGTTGTGAGATAAATTATGAGAAATCTCAGAAGTGACCGCGCCTCAAAGTTTTACGATTTTTTCAAGAAATCTAGGTGTTAAGTGTTGAGAAGGTCCTTCGACGTATCAGCCTCTAACTCTTGATTGCTATACTTTTAGTCGTAATTCTGCTTACAGAGGTGGGTCTCTATTTTATTATCGTGCAAAGTGTTTTTTCTATTTATATCGACGATCGTGTCGATCCCCTTGGACTATTTCTTATTCCGATTTCTCTACCCAGGCGTCGAGGAGCACGCGACAAATTACAACCTCGATCAGCCACGTTACTCAGCCAGCACTGGGGATTTCGCAGCAGCGGAGCGGCGCCGGGGTAATAAAGAACTTGGGGGAAGAAATCGGGCAAATTTGCACGAGGCCCATGCCCGCATCTCTCGGTACCGGCTGTAATACGGCCCTGGCCTGTCGAGGGACACGGGAGTTAATTTTCCCTCTTGGTTCGGCCCACATGCTTTCCCCTCTTCGCACAGTGCTTCAAAATCCCGATATCATGGTCGATGTAAGATGACGCTCGTCGATTTGTGTGGAAATTAGTGTTCTGGTATTTTTGGGATCATTGCTGGTAGGTTTGAATTTGAAAGAGAAAATCTGGATGATGTACGTTGAGAAAGATCGGAATATTTTTTTAGTATATTAATAATGTTTAAGGTTATAAATTGAGATCAAGATTGAAACCGGACTTTGTCTAATAAGCAAGTAATTACAATAGAAACATTTGTATCGAGCACATGAATTTTTCTTTCTCCCTGCTACAGTTTCAAACATATATAATATACAAAACCTACTTCCCAACAAAAATCCCACAGCAAATATAGCAAAAATCACAATCGAGATTTACAGTACTAATGCTGTTTACGAGCTTAAATAAACACGTACACCTTTCCACTACCTCCCAACTATCGAACTTAAATACAGGATAAGCGAAAATCAATCAAAACCCTATTTACAAAAGCAGCACAGTCCAAAACCCATTCCACCCAAATAAAACACCATGTAAACTCACCAAACCGCCAAAAAAATCAAAATCCACCCTGGCCAATAAAACCATCGTACCAACATACACACACCTTTCATCCACCTCATCGGACTTGCATCCAGAACAGTTCAGGAATTCCGCAGAAGCACACGCCGCTACCAGGATTTTCGCCAGTAATTTTCCACCCTGAGCTCCACCTTATCCGCTCATCGTAGGATACCTACGCAACCTGTGCGAGCAGCACCTGACGCATCGGCGTGCTCGCGCGCGACTCGCTCGTGACTCGCTCGTGAGAAGCGATTAGGCGGTGGGAAAAGGGATAAAAGGGGGAGAAAGGGAGAAAAAAGGAGGAAGGATCGGGTACGAGGATAATGAGTGGCCGGCGTGGAGAATAGCAGGGGCAGTGGCGGGGCACATGCCATAATTTTCGGGACGAATTAAAATTCTTCGGCGGCACCTGGTAATGGAAGCTCCCACACTATCGTTCGTCGTTGTGCTTAGTAATAGATGGTACAACCAGGGGGGGCTGGAGGGGGGGGAGGCGAGGCTCGCGGGGGTAAAAGGGTGCCCGACAAACATAAGCAACGCCCGGGCATCGAGTGGTAAGTGCTTTCGCGCAGCTTTATCGGCCCCAGGTATATGCCCGATGAAAAAGGCACGTCGTCGTGATTAATTAACCTTGCTCTCTCGACAATCGTGCCCTTCAGCCACGCACTGGACGCCCCGAGGGCCGACGCGCGGGATGATTTAAAGAAACCGAGGAAGAAGTCGGGGATCGATGGAGGATACTCGGCTCGATAAGGATGCTCGGGACGATAAACGATGAATGGCCCCTTAACCGTGGGCCGCAGATAAGGCGAGACAAAAACGGGCTCTCGCTTCCAGCCGGACTCCTGCTCGGGCGTACCGAAAGCGAGATCCCGCGCCTTGGTCCCACGTTAAGATGCAGGAGGGTGAATAAGGAATTCGAGCCAATTTTTCCGCAATATCTTTATGTACGTGAAAGAGTATATATATAAAATTCAAAGGAATTTTTACATATTTATACGTATATAAGATAAATATGTATGTGTAAAATTCAAGGCAATTTTCGCGCGATATATTTACGTGGAGATTGTCTTGAATTTTTTTACTTACCCTCGTACAGTGCGCTATCGAGTTCCTGTGGAAAAAGTAGACCTGGGAGGTTTGCTTTTAAACGAGCACCGCGGATCATTGAGTTATTTTTGGCAATATTCCAACCTTTGCAATATTCTGGATAGATTTTAGTTTCTTTTAGTTGATACAAATTTTATGGAAGATCTGGACTTTTACAATATTCCGGATAAATCGAAATCCGCGCGTCTCGCGCTTAAAAACGAGGAGCGGCGCGGTTTGCTCGTGGGACAAAAAGGTTTTCTTCTAAAATAAAAAGAACGGAAAAAGAGGAAAACAGTATACCAGGTGTAGTAGACACGAAAAACCCTCATTCATCCCTTTCACCGCATTGCGCCTCTCCTCTTCCTCCCAACGTCCACGATGGCGGTTCATAGCATTTTGATCGCAAGTTCCGAAAAGAATTCCGCAATTAAATTCCAGCCCCTCGGACCCTGGCCTCTCCTCCCTCGTCACAACCGCGCGCGCACGCCGCGGGGCTGCGCGCTGGAGGAAAAAAAAAAGAGCGGGAAAAATGTCGACCTCAAACCGTGCGAGAAGAATGCAACCTCCCTCTTACCGCCACGTGCTTGCCCCTTAATATCGATTTCCCTTTAATTTTCGGGCCCCGCTAATGATCACGAGGACACTACTGGACAGTGCCATCGACTCCTTGCGGATAATTGCATCCCCTTTATCTCAAGATCACGAGTATCCAGAGGTAAAAAGCTAAAACGTAGGAACGTCTGATCGCGCGAAAAGGATATCTTCCGCGAATCCAGTTGGTGGCCATTGTCGCGAATGAATAACCAATGGAGCGGGGGTCTCAAATTAAGCGACGTATATACGCAATAAAATAATTATGATATTATTTAAACAGGTGAAAGCGCAATAAACTCTATAACGATATGCATTCGAATGATAAATTCGTTTTAAACTACAAATTATTTATCTTGATGCTTGCATCCGTTTGAGTATTTCCCCGTTAAACTGCACTCAAGCGAAAAATTATGCGTTTCAAACTTAAGAATGAATTAAAGAGGAAATCTGGAATGTAAGACAGTGAATTGAGTAATGTCGAGAAACAAGACGTGAAAAAAATTCGACACCAGGTTCCTTTGCTCTACCATTTTCCACTCACTCATCGCTACTCACCATCACGCATAATAATTCTTCAGATTGCAGATCAGTGCAGATAATTGCACCCCCTTAATCTCAAGGTTCCGAGTATCCGGAGGTAAAGACCCAAAACGTAGGAACGTCCGATCGGGCGGAAAGGGACACCTGCCGCGAATCCAGTCGGCGGCAATTGTCGCGAGTGAATGACCAGCGGGGAGGGGGCCTCAACAAAATAAGCGTGGAAACGTGCCGTGGAATTCTATCCGCCGCCGACGAGCTTAATAATTTACCCCGCTTCGGAGGGCATTCGATAATAAGCAGCGGGCCGTATTTATAGGAGCAACTCTCCAATTTAATAACCCCGTCGCCTTTTTTCCTCCCCCCTCCCACCCCCCTTCGATACACCGAACGCCGGTTTTCGCGCCGCTCGAAGGACTCGCGCCTCCATTCTCCTCCCCATGCCGGATCCTCGAGGAGAGGCGCCTGCAGACGGGAAGCGCGACGTCTTAATTTCCCCTAATTAGAAACAACTGCGATTAATTATCTTCCCCCGGGGAGGGGGTGGAAAAAAGGTGGCATCCGTTTAATGCGCCGCGGAGTTAACAAGGGGGCGGGAGGAGGAGGAACAAATTGAATCGCTAAACTTCGGCGACCAGTGTTTCGTCTCGTCCTCCGAGGGGTCCGCCTTCTTTCCGCTGACGTTGGCCTTTTCCTTCATCCGGCCTTTCAATTACCGGTAATGGCGACCGCGGCATGCAAGCCTCGGTGCCCGCTGAAAAGTGCAAACTCAATGGACGCCGCGGCTACGTTAAACGCGCCCTTCCCCCTTTTCTCCCTCCCGCTCTCGCACCCTCCCCCGAAAAAAACAAGTCGCCGTATGATCCGTCGCGGAAAGAAAGCGGCTAAACCGCCCCGGCCATTATTATCGCCCAAAACGGACGCTGCTTGCATTGCAATTCAAACCGCGCACTGCTGGTACGCGCGAAAGTTTTTTCCTCGACAGCGCGATCGCCACCGCGGGAACTAAACTGCTCCATGATTTTGATCGAGTTCTCCTCTGTTGCTTTTTTACCCTCTTTTTTTTTTTTTTTTTGCACCGCAATCGGCAGCGCGCCTGATTTTTATACCCTGGGTGTACATGCCTCGCGCTCGTATTTCTACACCTTTGCACTTCGAATGTCATCCTTTTGTGGATCGGACTCGGGTTTTAATCATATCGAATGCGGTGCGTTGGAAGTGGAGGTTTTTTTTTTTTCTCTATCGAAGATGTAGTGTCGAAAAGTGAATTTTGCGCGGGGATTATTTGGGGGAATTCTTGGAAGAGCGACTACTTGGTCGGTGTGATTAATCGTGAGCGTTACTTTTAAATATAGCGATAGTTAGTTCAGGAGTATGTATTTTCAGGAGTTGTTCAGCACAGCAGGAGAGAACTATTATAGATGAATTTGTCTATACGGTATGTGTATATATCTATAAATACCTTTATTACGTAGAAGCATTTTATATCATTTCCTGTTATATATTCTTCTATATTCAAGTATTATCAGGTACATAATGAGCATACTTCCATCGAATAACTTTGTATTATCAAAAGACTCATAACAAGAGCAGGAATTTTAAGCGCAAAAAGAAGTGCAAACCCTTATCATAATCCTCCACCGTGATCGATGATCGCGTACTCGATAATTTTCAGGAAATATCACTCTATAGCACTTTTCCACGATTCGATCAATGGACCGATGTTTCCAAGCCGCCAGTCCTCCTGTGCAGAGTCTAGTCGACACTCGAAAGAGGCATTGTGATGGTCGAATTAAACGAGCGAGGGAAGGGAGCGAATGCACAGACGGCAGGCGGCGGCTTGTGAATCTGAACATCGACGTCCTCCTGGCCGAGTCAAGGGTTGGCTTCCGGTATCGCGCCCAGGAAAGGCGACGAGGCGGGAAACGGATTGTACGGCTCAAAATCAATAGGCGCTTGATTTATTCCCGGCCGTTACCTTGCCAGGATCTGCGCCAGAGGAGCGACACACGCGTGCGACACGGCCCCGCGTTTGTTCGCGCGTATCCTCCTTTCCGCCTCGTCGAGCAATCAACCTTCCGTCCGCCCTGCTCCTTTGGCTCCTGCAGGATAGAGAAGTACAACGGACAATACCGTAATCGTTTCAGCGCCAAACCTGCCAGCCGGTTTCCAGACATATTTAGGTGTGCTTCATGTATACATTATTTACCACTGTCCCCTTCTTTTGGGACGTTTGTTTCTGATTTATTTTTATCTTTAATGTTAAGATCGGTTTGTGATCTTGCGGACCTTCGATTTTTAATGATCCGGCTATTAACTCTTATGTTATTAATCGTAACACAATATAACATGTATTCGTTATGATTGGCCCGAAGAAAAATGAGCAGGGTATAAACGAGCGACATGTAAACTGGAGGACTCACTTATCGCAAGCATCTTACGAAATGTATACGCAAAAAATAATTATGATATTATTCAAGCGGGCAGCGTTCGAGCAGGCATTCATTCGAGCAGCATTAGGATGTTATTAAGCGTAAAAAGTGATTGTTCACTAAGACACGCATCCGCGAGTTGCCTTAAATACGTACCAGCATGGAGCTTGGAGCTTCCTAATGTACACGTATCCCTTGCAATGCGGATACACGCCCAAAATCCCCCTGAACCTTCACGTGGAAATGGCGAGAAGCATCGGCGGGAAGAAGAATATGTGGAGGAGCGTTTTGACGGATCGCCCTTATGAATATTAATGGCGGATGGGGCGCATCGTAATAATTATGCGACCCGTATGCGACGACGTCTAGAGGAAACGCGGGGGCCGGAGGGGGCTTTCCTCGGGGCGATAACGAAAAATGCCATACGCCGGGATAAGAACCCGAACCAGATCGATAATAAATCCTCCGGCGCGACGTGCCTCTTATTTCCCCCCCTCCCCTCCTCCTCGCCACCCCTTTCTGCATGCCAGGGCGTTTCTTTTTATTATTGGAAGGCCCATTGTTGGGCGAGGCTGACGAGCGTCGCGAGTCGGGACGCGGATCCTACGGGAACCGGGGTAATCGATGGCTGATCCTACGGTGAGCCGCAGCGCATTGTGCGCCCGGCTAAAACTAGTTTCCTTATGGAATACGTACGCCCGCGTTTCCTGCTATTAGCTAAGTATACGTACATACGTATATATCGTGTATACATAGACTATATGTGTAGCATGAGAGTGTACGAGTGCGACATGATGTGAAGGTGCCCGATAGAGTTTGTTTAGCGCTTGACAAGGTATTGGGTGTAAAGCAAAAAGAGCGTTCTTTGTGTATTCTCGTTTATAATTTAACGCTTTTCGCTTGTTTCTGTATGTGGGGTTGCGCTGGCTTAGAATTAATTTCAAACTCGTTACTGTCCCCTGTATTCTGAGCGTGAAATGAAAGAAAAACGAGTTTCTGTTTTTTTTTGACATAAATTTTGTATAACATAAAATAAAAGAATAGGAAAATAAAAAGAATGGCGATTATTGAAAGTTTTTATTCGTGTATATAAATTTTATAATTATTACCTATCACTTTATAATTATTTTAAGCATCTGAAAAATCAGAAAAAAATCCATAAGTAAAAAAAAGCTAATCAAAAGTACTTTGCTTCAATCATAACTCGCAATATTTAAACAAAAAAATTACAATACATAGACGATATTTGAATTTGTTTCTGCAACTGTACGGTGATATACGTGTCAAAAGTGTTAATATATTTGTTAATATTTCTTAGATGTAAATCAATCACTATACATATTTGCAACATTGCACGAAAATGATCAGAGGATCGAAGTATTCATCGTTTATACCGCGTGATTATCGTCGTCGATCCGATCCCCCAATGGTGAATAATGTCGGCGGCGCTGGTTCGCCACCTTTGACGTGGAAGGCGTTGCATAAATTATCTCCTGCTCCACGGAGTTTTCGCCGTCCTGGATATCGACGACAAGTCGGAGGATGGATCGGGTACGGTGAGACGCTGGGACGAGGGCCTAAGCATAGAAGATTAAGGCGTAGCCGAATATACTACTCGCCGGTGAGCGAGATCGGAATATCGAAGTGCGAAACTTTGGCAAAATAGGTGCACAAGCGACGGACTAATAAGTGGACCCGTGATTTATTTCTACTTCTCGAAACTTCGTTTTAATACCAGAACTATCCACTGCACTACAACCAGGTTACTTCTCAGACGTATTTAGCTGCACCATGTATATTTAAAAAAAAGAAAAAGACAAAGAATAAACGCCAATAGTTCACTGTATCGATCTATACCTCGCAACGAAGCTGTGTAAATCTCAAAGCTCGCCATAAGGATACAACGACCCTCCCAAGAATCCATTAACTCGCTGTATTAATCGATCGACGAGTTCCAGTGCGACAAAAAATCCATATCAACCTTTCTTCCACTCTCGTATACCCACTTATTTACCTTTATCTCCTAAACAAAAGCAACCACCACTCGCTCGCTCGTTTCCGCATCCCGCCCTCGGCCAACTCGGTTTCTGTTGTATATCGAAGAAAGGGCCACCCCGGCGACTCTGTCGCCAGTAAAAATCACCTTCGATGATTCATTCCGCATGCATATGTCGCGCTCTGCGGGCCCTTATTATTCCTGCGTCCGTCATTTTCCACTGGAGGTCGATACAGTCGCGATTACCGTGGAACGGTTAGGGGCAGCGTATCGCGTTACGGGCTAAAATATTTGTCGAAGGACCACTCGAACGCGGACCCCCTGCCACGGGCCAGGAAGGTGTCGGGTCCACGGGTGCGCACCTGGACGAGGCGCAACATTGTGCGACTAGACGTGCCTTCGACCCAGGAGAGAGAATGGCCCGGCGAGGAGCTCTACCCTTCGTAAGGCCGGTCTAATAATTTCGCGCTGGAATTATTATAATTTAATACGATACCAGCCCTTCCCCTGGCACGGCCCACGGCCGGTCTATCGCGGCGGCACGGCCATTATTCGGCGTGTTTGTAGCCTCCGGCACCGCGTAATAAGCCGGCTTATACCTACGTATCTCTCTTTGTCGCGCGCACGCACGTAACGCACCTAACGCAGTTACGACACGCCTACCTTATTCTTCCCCTCGGCCTGCCCCGAAGTGCCGGAGAATATCTGCATCTGCCCGTGCAGTATGTTACCACCGGCCGTAAAACTTGTCTTTGCTTCTCCTCGTCGATCCCCGGATAGGGGCCTCGTCTTGGGATAGGGTTGTGGGAAGCATGGTGTCCTGGCCGACGGCCATTTTCCTGCTTGACCCATTATCCGCCACGTGGACGACGCGATCGCGCTCCTCGTCTCACGGTGCTTCGTGCATCGAAGGGTGGCTGACCGGTTGAGAGAAGTCTTCGATGTGAAGGATGATAAGCGGTTGGTGTGTTGTTAAATGCTGAGGGTCGATGCTTGTGGATACTCTCTGAGCGTTATGGATTATGTATATAGAACAGTTTTTATTGAAAAATTATGTTAGAGGAATTTTAAGAGGGTTGATTTAAAAATGAAGTCGTTGCTTTGGTAGTTGGTGCCTCTTGAGAATGGAAAAACTTGAATTCTTAAGTAACTTAATCTTCAGTTCCTTAGTAGTAGTAAAAGGGGAGTTAAAGGAATAATGCTGACGATCGGTTTAGTGTCTTTTATTTTCAACCGCATAGCTGTACTTAATAAAAACACTAAGGAAGTAGCAGTATAGAGGCATATTACCTTAATAATTACCTTAATAAACTTAGTCCTTCGTTGTTCGTGTATCTATATCAAAACAAAAGCGAGAAGTGTCTTAATAAATGCACTCACATAGGCTTAAATACCCACTTCAGCCTGTACCTTATTTTCCTCAATCGTCACCTTTATATATCCATACAGCAACACTGCCAAACGACTCGAAGCAACCACCACGACAAAAAACCCCAACCAATCACGATGAAAGCGAAAAACCTTCCACAGCTTCCAATCCCAAAGCAACCTCGAAACCGCATGAAAAGCACCGCGAAACGAACGCGTCCATCCCGTCTTCCATATCCATATCCCTTCAAACCCTTAATTCTTCACGCTCCCCATCATGGCGCCGCATTCTAGGAGCCAGGATTCCGGAGGAATCGCGAGCCAGCGCCGTTTACGCTACGCACACCACTCAAGAAGATCCGCAGTTAATGGGCGGGATTTGAACTCTGGACTTTCCCGTGGAAGTCCGAGCTTCCATCCGCCAGGCAGCCAGTAGGCACCGGGGCACAATGCAAGATCCCGAAATCGCAAGTTTCCCTCCGCGGAGCGCCGGAGAATAATTGCTCTCCCGCACGACATTTCCGACGTGGCTCGTTCATTAACTTTCGGCCTGGCCCAGGAGGCCACGTAACAATTTCACCCCGATCTCGTCCCTTTATTCTAATTTCTGTATTCCAGGAAAGTGGGCAGGGCGACGTTAATAGCCGTGCCGGTTGACGGCCTTGACGAGAGCTCGTTGCCGTTTTCGTATCATCATCATCATCATCATCATCATCATCATCATCATTCGATACCGCGACGCTTTCCATTCTTCTCCTGGACGCATCGCACGGCAATCCCGCTCTTTGTTGCGCACACGCACCTAACGTGTCTAACTCGGCCCAGTCACGCCCCCCTCATTCTTCCACTGCGTATATCCGCATCTGGCGGAGCAACCAGGTCGTGGAGGCCGGAAGCGCGTCGTTTGCGCACCCCCCCGCCGCCATTGTCGTCCTCGTCATCGGCCACGGTGCCGAACCTGCACCGTCGCGAGGCAACCCCCTGGACGCTAATCCTCGCTATCGCATTTTGGTTTCGAGGAGCAGCCGCCCCCGGCGCGGTAATCCGAGCCCCTTCTTCCCCGACAATGACGATGGAATCGTAATTGGCTCCTTGGGGTTATTTCCACGATCCTGACATCGGATACGGGGAGAACTCGATCGTCGGAAACTGTTCCAAGACGAGAGGACCTTATTGTGCGACCAATGCGGAGCTACCTCGTATTCGGCTATCGGATCTCGGGGCCGATTAATATGTTCATTCGATACGCCTTATTATCCGGCGCGCGCCGCGCTGGGTGTATCGAGGGTGGAAAAAGTCTCGGTGTCGAGCCATCGCAGGCTCGAGGCTGGGAGCCTTTCGTCGTGCGCAAGTGGGCGTTGAGGAGTTTCAAACTCGCGGAATTCCCTGTAACTCTACGCTTCTTCCTCGCGGAATCCCGAGCAGCCGTGTTTCTTCCTCGAATGATACGTATAATGGGGCCGTGGCGAATTGATGTCCCGATTTGCGTCCGATATTTATTCGAGGGCCTGGAATAGCCAGACGGCTTTGACAGTCGCTCAGGAATAGCGCGCTCCGTTTATCCCCCGAACGGGACGCTGCGGAATTGGCGAGTTTGGTTTGGTGCCGAAATAAGACACGTGGACAGAGGTCGAGGCGTCATCGGTCGCGAGGGCTTGCGAAATATTCATAATACGCGGTCTCTTCTTTTTTTATTCCGTGCAGCCCGTTTTTAAGGTGAAAGGTGTCCGTCCGCTTTTCAGCTCAATCGGCCGTCTGGTGTATTTTAAAAGAATCCGCTGCTTCCGATAGGAGCGCGAAGGAGGCGGACGAGCGTGAGAAGAAACGCTCGGGGGGATAATGTAGGCGACTGACAGTACGTCAACAGCGAAAGGCCACGATAGGCCGCTTACGCGTGTGAGAGAATAGTAGTCCACGTTTTCAGGCCGACAACCAGACCGATAAAACTTTATCATCCATTTGTGAGGGACGGCGCTGTCGCAACCGTAAGCCGCCGGTCGGCCGATGGAGACATCGGCCTGAGAAATGGATAAGAACGCCCTGGCCAGATAGGAAAATGCGCGTCTCTCCGCTTTTAAAACCCATATCGAATATGCTGCGACGCATTAGACGATAATCCAATGCGCGTAATAAGCTGTCCACGTCTATCTAAAGTACAGTGTATGGATTATTCTCGTGCAATTTTGCTTGATTTTTTAAAATACAAATTAATATCGTTACTCGTGGATTCTGTGTTAAATAGTAGGTCCTGGACGAAATGGTTACAGAAGTCGATGCTCGAGATTCAACAAAGAATATCGTTACTCGAGCTTACGATTTTAAATACGGATTAGAATCATAACCCAGCTCAACGATTTTTCTCTATGTCTCTAAACACTTTTCTCCTCAGCTTATGCGTTTATCATCGATGATTTCTTACGCGTGACTTGATAAGTGTCGTATGGAACTCTATAAATAGGTTCGATAATAGATTTCCTCATTCCCATTCGGGCGTTTAATGCCGTCGAAAATTTTGGCGGGGGCAAACGATATCGAAATACTAGCCGGTTGTTTAGCTATTGTTTGTCACCCAACGCTGGTTATGTGAGCCAGCACAATGGCGAGGGAAAAAAATTGTTCGAGGCTTTTCAGTGCCTACGTGCGCAGGAATAAATCGTGGGAAGGCCATTCCGATAAGGTCGTTTTACAGCTGTACCAGATTATCTGTTGTAATCTCTTGTACCTTTCGCTCTGTGCCTGTACAAATAATACTCCCGGCGTTCGGCGCGGCATTAAAAATCGTTCCGTATGCGAGGTTATCGATGCCGGCGATTATGGAAAAAATGATAAAGTAGAAAATCCCCGTACAGTACATCCGCGAGCGCGTTATTCCTCTTCGCAGCTGTTGACTTTCGACGTAAAACACGGCTTGTTATCGCCCCGGCTGTCGATTGCAGAGATGTTTATCTTGGCTTTTATACTCACCCTCCGTGCACCCACGTTGTACGTCACTCGTAACCCTTTACTCCTCGAATGGCGCTCCTCGAAAGCACGCGAGAAGCGATATTCACGTGGAACAGTGCAACTATATGAAATCGGATTTTTTTTAAACAGCACCCATGGAATCTTCTGGAATGAGCTGTGGTGGTATAGTGGATAGAGGCGCGAGCTTCCACGTGAAGTCCTGGGTCCGAATCCGCCAATCACTTCTGGTTTTTCCATGTGATATGCGATGCTTCGTAATCCACCTTAAGCAGTTTACTGTGGAATTTATTGAGCAACGTAAGGCAGGAATGAGACGCGGAATGATTTTACGATAGACGTAAAGCAAAGTAAGCAAGGATTACATTTTTATTCGATAAGATATTGGTTTTTCTGCAAATGAGTTCTTGCGGTAAATAATAGTTTTTTCTTTTACACTATAAGTATAAGGCTCAAGCGCGTGGAAAGAAAATTTTGGACTGACGCGTATACACGTCGTGCACAGTTAAGTGGTTGAACAGTAGATCCTAGGCCAAATGGCCTGAGCAGTCGGTGTGCATAAATTAAAAAATTATCCTAAATTCCACTCAATTATTTAATTAATTATAATAAATTGCAATTAATTAGAACAAATTTTTTAAAATTCTCCAATGTCGGAGCACCGACGAAACCTAAGCAACGAGGCCAAAATCCATTGCGCATGCGCGCACCTCTGATGCGAAAGCAGCTTTTTAGAATTCTAAAGGTCGTTGAGGCGAGCGGACTTTACCCCTGGCCAGCTAAACTGTAATCCAATTTCCGAAGCGGGGTATAGCGCGTGCTTTCCTCCGACTAACGCTCATTATTCCCGACAATGGGCGTTTTCGATAGAACGAAGCGATCTCGATTATCGGCCGAAGCGCGTGGCGCACGGAGGGAGCCGCGTTTCGGCATGGAAAAAATTTTCGAGGGTGGGCTGATTTCAAATCAAGATAGCGTCGGAAGCGGCCGATGCAGTCGAGCGTCCGCGATGAACATAAATCAGCCCCGGCTCGCCTGTCAGAGCCGCTCCCGCGCGGCCTCGTCGCATTAATAAAACGCGAGCGTCGTCTGCAATAATACGATTGACAGAATTATGGTTAATTGACACCCATCGATCGTTAATGATAATGGGCCAATTAAAAGTCCACCCGCGAGGACTTTCGTGCGTCGACGGGAAGGAAAGGAAAGGAGTTTTCTTAAAGATGGATCAGGAGTTAGGGTGCTGCAATACGCGGCTCTTCGACTGCGACTCTATCACGGATAATGGCTAAGTGCCTTGTGATATTTTATTAATAAAAAATAGTTTTTATCGACAAATCAGATTATTGTTAAGCATAGTAGGGATCTAGTTGTTTTTTTATTCGGCGTTTAAAGTTAGAAAACCGATTACTCAAAGTTGCTACGCCGAGCACACTTTTTGCCTGTCGATAATGATAAGGGAATATTTTAAAAACCAGGTGTCTATTTCGCGAGCACCTGCGCGGGAAGCATTTTTTGAAAGATTAGTATCCCACAAATTTGACATTATAGTGGAGAAGAGAGATTATTCGATACATGAAGCACGTCTAATTTTATCCATCACATATTACCAATTCCTAATTGTAATCCACTTCTATTACAGCTTTCTTATAAAATTTGATTCTCAAAACAAAAGAAGTATTATCGACGCGCGTAGTAAATCGACACTCTGACATCCACGCGGTAAGGCCAGAATTCTAATCCATCAACGAGTTTTCCACGCGCTACCTGTACCACAGCTCTCGTGCTCCGAAATCCACCTTGAACACTATTTCCTAGGCGAAACGACCTTAGCGGTCGGTGGCGAAAAATCGATTAAAAAGAAAAAGGGGCAATCGGCGCGTGCCGTATAACGCCAGGCGCTCGACATGCATAATTCGTGCCTAGTTAGAAAATCCATTCAGGCGCTGGCCGAGATCGATACCGGCCCAAAATCCCCTCGGGCCGATTCCGCGCGGGCTGCGATTTCGTCCGGGCCGATTCAAAACGGCCCTACCCGAAGTTTCGACGACTCGCGGTCGATAGCACCGCCGGTCTCTCATGAATATATTCACAAGCCCGGCGCAGAAGTACGAGACAAAGATGTTAACTGGTGATTGGGGAAACGCTTTCCTCCTTTAAGATCGTCTTGTTAGCGCAGGAGCGCAGGACCTTGCGGTACCCACCCATCGAAATCTCTTACTCCTCCCTGGACTTTAATGTCTTCAGTAACTGGCCGTAAAAGAAATTCGCCCGTATGGGCGCCCCTGTGTGTCGACCGTGCGTGCCAGCGCGTGCGTGTGTGCGCGACAAACCGGGAGCCCGGCGCACTGTCGCCTCGATTTTATGCAAAAGGAGAATCAGCTGTAGGTACCTACAATGTATACGCGATAAGGAGTGAACGCCGTCGTCGGGCTTTAAACTGCCTCGTCCTTAAATTCCCTCCTCTCTCCCTCCTCCTCCTCCCCCCCTAGCCGCGTCCTCGTCTCCCTTTACCTTCCGCCGGTTCCGTACCTGAGAGCGCACATCCAGGGAATAAATTTGCCGGGCCTCGGGACGATTAAATTTCGACAAACCGTATTAACATCTCGATCGTTCCGACCAATTAAAGATTAAACAAGCGATTTGACACGGTTATCGGGGGACGTATCACCGGGCAAAACGAGCGGACTCGCCGGCGAATTCGAAATTTCGTTAGCTCCTCGCGTCCGAGTCGCATCCGCGTGGACATTGTGCTCCTCGAGGGCCGGAATATCGGGCACGATGATCTCGCTTTATCGAGCGCCGATCTCCTTCCTCGATTCGGGTGCGATCGAATAATTGCCAAAATGGGTGACTGGGAGAAAAGGTGAGGGACTGAAGCGCGATTTTGAAATCGCGAGGGTTCCTTCATCCCGGACGATTACCGGTGTAATCTTTGGCGGGGGATTTAAGGTTGATCGGGAGGATATTATTGTTTAACAATTCGATCTGGATTGGATTCTGCGGGAGTGTACGATCGCGTTTTGGAAGATCGAGGCTGGAAACGAGTATATAAGTCATACAGAAGACGAAGTAGTACGCTGGTGCAAACTTCCAAAATATCGCGCGACTGAAGGAAGACCTGAAGTACCAAACCTCGATTTACCACTAAACTCTCTTATTACGAAACTAAATACAAACTTGACTTCCAAAGGATCACCATTGAAAATATCTTTGAAGGAGAATTAAATGAAGACGCATTTAATGTCGATCGAAGGACAATTATTCTTTAATATTTCGATCGAGATACGATTTTCCATAAGTATACGATCACGTTCCAGTGGATCGAGGCTAGGAACAGCTAGGTGGAGCATAGAGAAGAGGAGGAGGGGGGCGGCGAAGGCTAGGATCCAACGAAATGCCGACAGTAGAGGAGCGGTAGAGGCTAGGGGGGCGCGGAGGGGTGGATTTTAATTAATATATACTTAATTAAGTCTCCGCGTCGGCGGCATTGTAGCCCGGCTACGGGGGTCGTTATCTATGCCACGCAGTGCGCGGGTGATTTACTAATAGAAACTGCGCAGAATAGTTCGTCTAGTTAAGCCCCTTCGAATACACATCGGTTTATTGTGCGCCGCACCGATGCGCCACCGTGAAACGCATCCTGGCTCGAATATACGCCTACTATGCCCGAGGCCTGTTAACCCTCTCCAGTCGAAATAATTATTTTTCGGTAAGACGATTAAGTGTTGAAGAAAAACAATCGAGAGACACTTGATTGTCAGAGTAGAAGCAAATTATGCGGATGATGCCAAGTGTCATCATTGGGCTGGAGAGGGTTAACACTTAACGGACGAGTCACGTAAATATATATTTATTGATTCTAACTTCTTAGGATAAGCGATGTAGATTTAGGTTTTTGGTTGAAATTTGATTATATCATATTGATTATTCCGTTAGATCTTCATTTTTATCCACATCGTGTTGTTTTTTCTTGGTATCATTAATTATAGTACTGTCCGTTAAATCTACTAAGGAGTTTTACCTTTCAAGCAGTATCTGTAATTTTCAGATTTTAAACCCTGAAAATGGCAAGCGCGATAATATTTCCTATGGAAAATATGGAAATCTGCAAGGAAATATATACAAATAACGTGCAATTCTCAGCGCGTCGGATTATATATGCAAGACGAATTTTAAACGTATTTCCCTTTTTTTTTTCACAAACGTCTTAGCCGTTTGCACGAGACGTTCAATCAGTCAACCGCGATTCACATCTAAGGCGTATTAAAGTTCCTCTCAAAAATCCTTGGTGGTCCTAACAAGAATCTCCATTACAAATTCAAGCATCCAGACGCGCAAAGCAAGCGTGACGGAAATACATCGAGAGCTTCGCTGCGTTAACGCTAAATATCTCTCCCTCTCTCTCTCTCTCTCTCCCTCTCTCTCCTCGTGAATAATGTAGGTCGACGAACCTATGTAAATAGGTGAGCCTACGACGGAATAAATTTGGTGCCACGTCACAAAGCGGAATTATTATTTGGACTTGCGTCGAAGACCGGCCCGAGATTATTTAAACCCGGCATATGGCGGCTGCGACAGGTCAGCGAGCATCAAAAGGCACGGCCTGAACTCTGCTTAGCCGCGTAACGAAGGCTCGCGCAGCGATAGGCGGTGATACGCCTCGGGCGATCTCAAATTTCGCGTCAATTATCCGAGAGCGCTTAATAAAAATGTACGACAGACCGGAGCACAAAGAGGCCTGATTCGAGCGCCGAAGGGAACCGTCGACGTTGCCGTGAGGTGCCCTCGTTAACGTTTCCTTCCTCGCCAAGCCTTTTGTCGCCGCAACCCTTTTTCTCGAGTGACCGCACGGAGCGTTGGGAGAATCGGGAATTCGAAACCGGGAAAAAATTGTTTGGTTATCGCTCTGGAGAATGGCGCCGATATAGAACTTCTGGATATGAATGCAATAAACGCATCTGTCGTCACGACTCGTCGCGTTGATCGAGTTAGGCTAAGAATCGATCTCCTTGGTTAATGGCTTCTAAAGCGCTGTTCTAAGAAATTTTGTAATCTGCATTGGTTTTTTTTATTCTTAATAATTGTTTTTATAGGTATTTTTATGGTGTTTGTTAGTACTTAGTTTATAATTTTATTTGTGCTTTTCTTTGTGTATATCGTCCTTTGCTGTACTCTTTTAATGTTCTCTTTATAGCAAGAGGATCGTGTGCTTCGTTAGAAAAAGAGTGGTAATAGTATTAATACTTATCGATATCATGCTTTTGTTTATAATTTCCTATACAGTTTATGCAACGTTCTTGCCTTTCACACGATCCATTCTCACCAAAAAAATGTTTTCTTAGGATCTTTATTACACAAGAATTTGTTTCTTACTATCTCTTTCTATTATGAAACAGTTTATTTCTGATAAACGCAAGGAACGTATATTTACCAACGTCAAATTTCAACTCCCAATTCTTCGTACAATATATACGACGCGTCTCCCGAATCTTCCAATCCATTGTCACCAAACAATCTCCTTCCTACGATCTTCCTCGCACAGTAAGTTTCCCTCGATCTCTCATCGCGAAGCGCCATCTTCCCCACGATCTCCGATACAAAGTAACTCAACCCACGATTCATCGCTCCAAAACAATCTCTCCCTTACGATTCTCTCCCGCCAACCAATTCCTTCCAATCCAATCCCCCATTAAAAATCCTCGCGCTAAGCGGCGCCCAAAATCCAACAAGCGCGCGTGTTTTGAAACCGCGCGAGTGTCGCGAGAAAATAATAAACCGAAATCCCCTGCGTTTTCCGGGAAGGAGGCCGATTCGGCCGCGGGCGCTGCAAAGTGCCGGGTATATTTCGAATATCCCTGTAATAACAAACTCGTGTCCGCGCTTACGCGCGCCAACGAGGAGCGCGCATCGATCCGCGGCGCTCGGAGGCGCGCACACGAGTGCGCGAGGGTAGGCGGGCACACATCGACGCTATCTCCTAGTAAGTGACATTTCATGTTTCGCCTAGCGGAAGATTTCGTCCATGCACAGGACAGGGTAAATAAAAATATATTCGTTTGAAGGAGCTCTCGAATAAGTTCCGCAGGGCGGCTGCGGCGCCTCCGGCCCACCGCGGGCCATCGAACCCCCTGGATACTGGCGGGGAGTTATAAATTTCAATCGTCCCACGCAATTATTCGCGCGATATGATATAAATCCGCGGGATCAATGGCACTCGCGGGAAGCTATCTTGTTGCCGCCAAGAAAAACGAGCGCGCGACGCGTTCGCCGTAATTTATAGTAAACGCGAATAGATCCTTAGGAGCGCTAAATCACCGTGGGCCCGTGGACGGGCCTTTTTCGGCCGCCACGATGCCGAGGCTGGAGATCCGCGAAATTTGCTCGCCCCTCGAGCAACTCGAGGCGACTCGAATCGCGTCTGTCGATGTACAATCGTGCGAATTTTAGTTTGGAAAATTGTACGTTTAAATGAAACGCTTATCGCGATGATGAATCCGATCGTGGATTAATATTGTATTAAGGAAAGATTACGAGATAAGAAGTAGTGTAACGAAGAAGTAATCATTTTATTTCCAGCTTAACCAGATTAAAATGCTTTGAATGTTTATAATCGCACAAGTTGAGTGAAGATCGATGGTTAATGAGTTTTGAACATCCTCGATAATTACAGGATGCTTTGAAATCAAACATACGCTATTTAATGATCAAACATTTTTATCGGACCATCAGAAATATAAGATTAGGTTTTATCGAATCTTTTATTTATCAATGCATCGTATTAAAGTATTTCAAATATAGATGCGGCTCGTAAATATAATCCGAGCAGAATGCTGTAAACTTTTTCGTACGTTTTTTGCAATCTTATCCCAAGACTCAAAATTTATTTATCGATATACTCTTGCTATGATGCTGTTTGAAGATTATACCGCAACGCGAAAACGTAAATAATCATAATACAAATAAACCTTCAAAAACGGTAGTCATCCCTTACCACAACACGATACACGCTTTAATGATGAGCCCGTGATCTTATATAACCATATTTATTACTACTCCACCATTGCATATATAGTACAATAAAAATACTTTCGGCACACCCTAAGAGAAACATATAATTTCGACGTGTAAATGCAAAATCCTGATGGAACATCCGAAGCTGTATATAGTAGCGTCTTTCTTATTTTTTATAGAGTTCTTGGGTAAGAGTCGTATTCCGCGAAGCGACTCAGCCGTGCGTATCGTTTGTAGAGTCGGAATCCGTTTACGTGTAACGAGTGAGATGTCGACTCATTAGCGAGGAAGTTTATATCCCCACGAAGATTAACACGCGCCTGCTAATAGAAACAAATCGTCCCTGGACCAGTCGGTAGAAGGAAGTGAATGCGGACGGTATGCGATGACCGAATCTCCTTTCGCTGCGCGCAGGCTTAATGACACCGAATATGGCGAGTAGCGTTTCTAAATACAAAATGTCGTTCCTCCAATTAACCCCGTTGGATCAACGTCTTTTTATGGCGCGAACATTTTTACACCGCCTCTCCATCTCTCTCTCTCTCTCTCTCTCTCTCTCTTTCTTTCTCTATGCGCTACACACAACGCCGTGCATCTGCGAGAATTCCCAAAGCGTGACGACACGCAGCGACGCGCCTTACCAGAATGGATACAAATGTCGCAAAAGAGCTCGTTAATTGGCTCGTTGTACTCGTTATCGATATATAAAAAATGCACCTGCAACTGGAATATAAAAAACAAAGGTGGAATATAAAAAATATATATAATATAAACCTATAGAAGAGGTCAAATTGAGCGGTTAGTCGTTTTTTAGAAAAATCTCTGTATTTTATAGTCGGACATTTGTTGAGATTTTTCATCATTCCATCGCAGAGTGCAAATCACTCTATCGATCTATCGATATCTTAATTACTTTTTTTTTAAAGATATCCGCTGTATAAATAATATAAATACATCCA
The DNA here is from genome assembly GCA_038496175.1 of Ampulex compressa. NCBI lineage: Eukaryota > Metazoa > Arthropoda > Insecta > Hymenoptera > Ampulicidae > Ampulex > Ampulex compressa. Next base: position 63,689 of record JBCFXI010000495.1, read on the forward strand.
GAAAATAGCTGCTAGATTTAGTATCAACACACTGTATCGAACTTCCCAAAAGTCATGGGTCCACCTTTAAGCCTCAAAATGAGAACCTCAAAGTACGCCCTCAAAATGCAATCACCCTTTAGCCCTGCACAGAATATCCAAGAAAATCGTTTCGAAATAATTCGAGGCGGGGAAAAAAAACAAAGGTTGACACCCGCGCATCGGTGTTCCATGGCGACGCAGCTGTCCTATGAAATTCCCCATCGAACGTTTTTCATTCCACGGCCTGCACGAAGTTCGTTCGGTACGATGTCCTCCCACCTACGCCGGTATGAACAATGAAACCGTGGCAGTGCCATGAGAAGTTACGCCATTACACTTTTCCGTGCCACCTGTCAGTGATGAATTAAATCGCGGCCGAGGCGCGCTAGAGCCGGATGCATTTTTCATACCTCCGATATCATACGCACTAGCCGAACCTTGCGCGCGGCCCGTATTCCTTCCGCCCCTTCCACTCCCCTATCTCCCCTTGATCGCACTTGCCTCTGGCGCATCCTCGATGAATAATCGCCCGCGCAACCCTTGGACGAAGTCGCTGAAATACGAATATCGAGCTTCCGTATCGAGCTTCCGGCGGGATGTCGTCTTCGTACCGATCCTCCGTCAATCCCGCGAGCGAAAGTGCACCGCGCTCGGCAAGGGCTCGCGTCAGGAATGCGGCTCTCATTGGTCAGGATGCAGGGTCCCCACTTGCAGGTACATTCGGCCTGACACGCCATTTGCGGAAACGGTTACATGTGCTAATCAGTCGCGCGACGAGGAGGGCGAATGGGACGTATCGAGAGCGAGTGGGACCAAGGGGATAAAGCGTCGAGCGATTGGTCTGCTTCTTGTTCCTCATGTTACTTCTTAAGGCAAAGCCCGCGTTATTACGGGGATCTTGTTATTACGGCGGAGCGCGTTATTTGGCTAAATTGTGGTGGATAGGGTAAAGTCGGGTGGAAGGTGGGGAATATTCTTATTAAGGTAAAGGGGTACCGGTTGTTGATACTTTAAGGATCTTTTGGACTGTTTATCTTGTGGATAATCTATAATTAGTTGTCGCTGCGGGAACTATTGTTCTATTGTGTTAGGATAAGCATTCGTTCCTGGTGATGGTTGTGAAAATTACTTTTATTTTTCTAAATGTAAAATTTGATTCAATGATTGACACTCGGGGAAATAAGGAATTTAGTAGTTGACATGCGTTTGTTTCAATAGTTGACGTGGGGAGAAAGCTTAGTGAATGAACTGGGCTTAGTAAGCCGCTGAAGAGGGACACTATATAGACCAATAAGGTTGATTATTTATCTACTTTTTAAAAAAAAGTGTCAACCACAGCTGCCTCAACTTTAGCTCTATTTTATTATTAGGTGCGAATTCTTCATCCAAGCACAATACGTTAGCCGTATAACGTCACTCGGTTGCGTTAATCGGTCAATGCGATAGCGTAATCAATGTTGCTTCGCGCAACCGAACAAATTGCTGTAAAACACACAGGGCGCCAGTTGAGCGAAACGTCATGCGCTAATCAGCTTGATTATCAAATTTGGGAGTGCGCTTTCGTCGATCCGTGTGCATTATACCGTCGCGCATAATAACCGCGAGGCTTTTAATCGAGTCGCGCTCCTACCGGCGCAGTTTTCGGTCAATAACGCGATCGAGGCCCTTAATATTCCGTTTGGGGACAAAGGACACTATTGTCGATAATCGAGTTGTTACGTAGATACGCGCCTATGCAGGGTGCTCGATAACAGCGAGCGCCGTTTGTTCTCTGGAATTGGAAATTCGAAACTTATTTCCGGCCCCGAAGAGGCCGCCATTCCGCCTTCGTTTACGCGGATGTAAAAGTACAATGATCCTATTGACGCTGAGCCACGTAGGGCTAGGGGTTTATTTTTATCCCGCCTTTACGGTTCACGCGTGAAGCGCGTGCGATTACCGTGAAAATGCGTACCCCGTGCTCCTGGCTTCCAATCTCGTAGATTACAGTAACAGGTACGTACCAACGGTGCGTTTCTGGGTCCTTCACTTCGTATAACATAAATAGAATGCGCGCTCCTCGCGAGCGGTAATAACCGCTATATATTATTACCGCTCGTAAAGACCGCACGTTCTATTTATATTCTATATCCAATCGAGCAAGATGATAGCCGGGAGTCATTACGCCCTGTCTTTTACCTCCTATTTCGTCCCGGACGATTTTACACGGTCTACCAAGTTCGGTGTAGCAACAGAGCCCGGCCGTGAGTTATATCGATGACACGATATTAGTCCTCGGCTATTTGTACGGCCGTCGAAGAAAGGGCCGAGCTTCCCCCTATTTCCCTTCGAGATTCTCACGCGGCGATAGCCGACGGAGGCGGCCACAAAAGGCGGCCGAGTTTCTTCAATAGCGTGCGGAAAAATGTACCTTCTCCTCTCCAGGACCGATTCCCGTCGCGTCCTCGAAGCCTTCGCGAAGAAAAGGCCCCGGCCGAGCAGCGCGATAATTACAGCGTATCCTCCCGCCTCAATGGCCCCGATTGGCCCTGTAATTTTCGCGCCGTTAAAATCCACCGGAATTAATTTACGGCTATGAATTACAGAAAACAGCGTACTCCGTCGGATTAATGAACTGCCGCGCTGTACCCCGGGCCATTAACAGGGGCATCGATTCGGGGGAGGGGAATAACTTTTAAAGCGAAGCCCCGAAAACGCTTCCGTTAATAAATAACCGCGCGCCAGGCTCTGTCGTTGTAAATTACGAATAACAGGCAACGGGGCAAATTGATCGTCGATGGAGTCCGTCGAAAGGAAGGGGAGGGGCCAAAGGCGGCCGGGATGAATAGAAAACGAAGGTAAGAGAGGAAGACGGACGGATAGGTCGATAGCTGGATAGAGAGAGAGAGAGAGTGAGAAAGATGGAGAGAAAGACCTCGAGGATGGAAAGGGGAGAGGCGTAAGAGAGAAAAGGGGGCGAAACCTTTATCGAACTATCGACGATCCTCGCGCCGATTCCTCCGCGTGTAATTTCACGCCCAAATCGCGGAAGTTATGGCAATAGGGCTCGCGATACAAGCCATAAACGGGGCGGCCCGAGCGTGAAGGCGTAGGTACGTACCCACACGTCGAGCCGGCCGGCCGATCGTGCCGGGCATTTTCTTCGGAGCGGGCCTCTCGAAAAACAAACAGTTAGAGCTAGGTGGTCCCTCATTAAGTTGGCACCACTCCCGGGTCGTTCCCCTTTGATTCGAGGCGATCCTGGTGCCCCGTGGGGAGGCTCTTGGAAAGAGTCGTGGCGCCCTTCAGGGCTGCCTATACGCGCGCTCCGTGTACGCATACACAGGGTGGACGGCCTAAATATGAACATCGAAACGTTTTCTTTATTCATGACCTTTTTAAGGAGAGCTTCAAAGGGAGAAGTTCGCGCGAGTATTTCCTCCCTCGAGGCCTCGGGACTTCTTGGCTATTTTCTTGATAAGAGTGCGCAGGCTCGTGGCGCTGCTGCGTTTGCTTTTGGCAGGGCCACCCTGTATACTCGGATTTTCGTACGTGCACTCGACACACGGGTATAGCCGTGCGGTAAGGCTCGAATGAGACGTTACCTACGCTAAATGTTACGCGTTCAATACGTGTCACAATCCCCCACACAGGCGACGCCCGTTAGCCGTAGGGATAGCGCCACGCGGACGTCCGCCTTTTGCGCGCACGTGGCCATATTTTATGCGAGAAGTCGCACGGGGTGTATCGTGAAAAGAGGCTCGGACTTCCAGGAGAAAGACCACGGCTGGATATCCACCTGTCGCGGGGAGAACCGCGCGATTATGCCGGTGATATTTCACGATTCTCCATATGTTTATCGATGCGTCTTGCTAGGCTATATATACTGCTATATATCTATGCTATATATCTGTATATCTATATCTATATATATAGATATAGATATAAATACAGATATAGATATAGATATAGATATAGATATAGATATAGATATAGATACATACTAGCTACTCGTAACTGTTTTTACATCGCGTAACAACCGTTTCACACCCTTCCAGGTTTCACCCTTGACACTCGAGAAGAACACTTAGGCAATAGCCAGGGCTGTGCATTCCTCGATGCTTCACAATGCTCCCTGGCTCGAACCAGGCGGTTCGACTCTCGTACACACGTAGCTACGTATCCCGGCATTAAATCCATTTTACTTAACAGCCTGGAATCTAAATAGCGGCATGAGCCCTTAGATATGTACATATATGCATGCGTGCATAGTTCGTGCAGGAAGCCACGCAGCTGGCAGAAAGGGGCGCGAAGGCTGTAAGCGAGGAATATTAATTTCTCCCGATTCCAGATTTTTGTTACTCCATTTTCCCCCTCCGAGCCCTCCCCCCAGGGGTATTCCCTTTAATTTACACAATGGTGCCAGTTAGAAATGCGCATCACGAACCGTAGGACGCTTCTTTCTTATGTTAATCCCCGATTTTCCGGCGGGCCGCCGCCGCCGCCGAGCGGGAATACGAACTCGCTAGCTGTGTTTCGATCGCTGGCCAACAAAGGCGAGCGTCTCCTGGGTCTCCGTAAATCGAAATTCACGGGAAACGACCTTTCGTACCTAGGAGACACCGCTACGAAACGTGCCGGGTCGGCGCACCTAGCCGGGGACGTGTCGCAGTAAGGAAAACGTCCGATAATGGGATTACACATTGAGAATGGATTAGCGAAATCCCTCGAATGCAAAACCTTACGATAATCTGGTGCAACGTTTCCGTATCTTCGATGGGGATTATCGTGGCCCCCGCTGTACGCGCTATCGGCGGTGGCCAAGCCGGAACACGAAAATGTGCTGGTAGAAGGGGGGGGGGGGGATAAACATCCGGGGCCACTTTTCTTCCTCCACCTGTTGTACAGCGGGCCCAGTGTGTGCGTGCGTGTGTTTGGCCAAGGAATTATCCTTGCGCGCCGCTGAGGTAATGCGAGTAGTTAACGCAAATGGGACGGTACACCGCGGTCCGGGCCGGGATTATAATGAAATAAATATGGCGATTAAGAGAATACGCTTAAATTAAGCGCCGTTATTGCTCGTGTTGCGGACGAGTTTTAAGATTCGATCTGCTACTCCTCGGCGTCGCCTTCCCCGTGCAAGTTCCCGGCGCACGGTGTTACTTTACGCGGATACACACGCTCGCGCTGCCGGCCACCGCTCTGAAGTTATATAAATGCCCGCCGTAAGTCGTACTCGGTATCGCATTAATGGCTCCTTCTTCGTTTTCTGTTACAGATACCTGTCAACGGGCAGAAGGCGGGAGGGCAACGTGGAAAAATTACGTGAGTATATATACATATATATATATACATATATATATATACACACTGGCTAATTAGCCGCTAGCTAATAGTCGATACCTCGGGGTAGTATTACCCGATTACATCGTAGATCCATCCGTCGTGTCTCACTTTCCTCCACGGACGGAAACGCTCCCCTCCCCCTCCCCTCCCCTTCGCCTCTTTCCACCTCCTTTTCAGGTGTTCGTGAAACGAGCACCGTCTAATTTACCCGTGCCGGCCGTTACGAAACAAAGAAAATTCTTTCCCACGTAGGAGGGAGCTCTGGCCACCGGCGCGTAGGTGAGGATGCCAGGAACGCCGCGCGAAGGGCCGCTCTAAATAAAGTCGTTAGCGATCCTGTCCCTCCGCGGCGCAAAGGGAGGGGGGCTCTAATTCTCCCGTGGCTTCCTCGGCGATATATCGCGATCATTTCTTCGCCGCGGATTTCCACGTCCTCGTCGGATAATGTCGTGTCTGTCCACCTTCTCAATTACCGCTTCGAGAGGAGGGGCCCTCTCTCTCTCTCTCTCTCTCTTACACCGAAGGTTTACTCGAGCCGCGAGGTAAGGCACGCTTAGTTAACATTCCTCGGGGCGCCCTATCGTAAGTCGCGGAATCGAGTCGTCCCGATAAAGTTTTACTTTTCACGCGGTGCCCGGAGCGTTCCTCCAGCGGGCCGACGCTCGCCACTGAGAGCCGGGTTCAATAAAATCGTAAACACGGCCGTTACACCGGCAACGTCATAAAGTTGCCCGACGCATGTAACGAACTCGGTTAATACTCCGGCCGTGTACCTCGTTGGAAACCGGACTAATTGTACGTACATGGATGTGCCGGGGAAAAGAATTCCGTCGGGCCTGGCCGATCGCTCTATTACCTACTCCCAAGCTCCTCGTTTTCTCGGCCCCGAATGAACCGTGAAATAGTCAATGGTGCCGGAGGGTTCACGGAGGTTAAGGAGAATGCGGCTTCACGATGGGCCGCCTACTCGCCTCCTCCTCCCTCTACTCTGCCATCCTCGACCCTTTTCGAATATCCCGAAAATCTCGTCCCAGGGGCGCCCGTGCTAATGCCGACCATAACGCGATTGTAGCAGCTTCGCGAACTGCGCAGCGCGCCCGGCAAACTTACGGCGATTCTCGATCCTCGGATGGTCGACTGCTGACATTCCTGGGGAACGTCGACCGAATCGTGTTTTGTGTCTTTCGCGCGGAAACTAAAAGCCGCGAGCTGAAGGTTTTTCGGTTGGTTAACGTGTTGTCTGTTGGACCGATTTTTCTTTACTTTTGGATATATTTTTGATATATCCAAGTATCTCAGCGCGTTATTAGAATTTGTTTTTAAAGTATGTTTTATGACTTTTATGATTGGTAAGAAGCAATTCGTTTTTAACTTTTTGTTTTACAAAGGGAATTCTATGTAGTCTGAGTGGATAATTGAGCGTGGGGCGTATACACCCCACGCGGCACGGATCGCGTTGAGAAGAGAATGCTGAATAGTATCTCAGGTGGAGTACCAATGTTTTGGGAAGCAGGGTGAAAATGAACTGGTGGAACGGTTATTGGCGTTTTAACCGGGAGTCGTGATATATTTCTTCCTTTCGCTATGCGGTTGCTACGGTTTAGAGGATATTTTTTGTATTTTAGTTTTGAAAGCTCGCCGATGAATGGTTGGGTATTAGCCACGAGGTTATTGAGCCGTCAAGGTGGAGTTGGTTCAGTTGATATAGGTGACGTTCGCTGATAAGATAATAAGTTTAGCGCTGATCACACATGCGGTAATAGAATGTTAACTTGCTTTAATCGTCTCTTCTCATCGAGGTACGTGTTAAATGTATACGTTTAACATTCGGAGTTTCTCGTCGGATGGTCGATTCGTATTTGTCAGATTTGGAATATAATTCCCGACACGAATCGTGGATGTATTTAGGTTCGCAATCTGGCGATAGGAGCGGCCAAAGGTAAAGAGGTGAGGAAACGTTGCTTTATCTCCAATATCGTCTTTGCGTTCGGATGTGACACGATCGGATTGCGTCAGAAACTTATGCAAACGCATGCCAAGGAATCGTTGGCACTTGGCATTCTCGCATGCACCGCCTGAAATCATTGACATGGATCGTGTTTTACCTACGTTTCACGAAAGTCCAAACGTGTCAGTATTCCCATTGCGTAGTCATACAGCAGAAGGTTATTGCGAAATAGTTTTCCAACGTTTGCTTTGTACACGAGGTATTGAATCGTCGAGCATATCGCAATCGTTTGAAGCGTGACAGGCGAGTATTAATCATTTTCTTCGAGCGACAGTAAAAACGTCGAATCTCGATATCCAATGATTTCTTCGACTAATTCAATTCGCATCTCCTCTCTTATGAGCGTCTTACATTTTAAATTGCTTTACTAGGATAATACGAGCGCGCATTCTTCTCCCTCGCTTTCCCCCAGAGATCGATGTCCGCATCAAAGAATGGCCATTGTTGAATCAGGAGGAAAATAGCGAAAGGATTCCCTCTACGATCATTTTAAACGAACTTAGTGGCGTTATTCAAAGAGGAGGACTTATCAGCATATCCTCTCTCGAAACGCTCTATAATCACACCGCGCCTCTCGACCCTCCCGCCCCCATCCCAGGGTTACTTTCCAATTATTTCTGTACAGCCCCGGAACGCTTTAACCAATCTGGTGTACGGCAGTAATTGAAGCGTTATCGTCCGACCAAAATGATGTCACAAATTCGGCGACATTCCCGGGCTCGCATACCGGTAGTGGATTAAAGCGTCATCGCCGGGTCGTGTCAGGGTACAACTGTGATCCTGTAAACGACCCTTTGGAGAATAAACTCCCTTCCAGTATTTATGGACTTTTGGGATTAGCGTAGGGGGAGAGGTAAAGGGACTACAACCTCCGCAGTCGAGAGCAGCTCTTTTGTAAACTCGATCTCGAAACACCTCCGGTTGGAGGGGGAGAGGGAAAAAGTAAGAGAGAGCAAGAGAGCAAGAGGGAAAGAGGAAGAGAGACAAAGACATCGTACATCCTCAAGAAGATCGCGATCTCGGTTGTTTATGCGATACCCGGAGATAGGGGCGCTCCTTTTGTCCGGGGGTGGTTTTCACCGTTCACGGTGGATACGGATGAATAAATTTCGGGGCCGCGACATATATCACGTACGGCTATATACACCCGCCGTAATGCGGCTGCTGTGGTTTTGCGAGTACTTTACAAGCCCCTTTTTCTCCGGTGGTTTAAGAGACTTAACCCGGATCAACGGGCGGCGATAAGCGCCGCAGAAACCGGGCGATCTAAAATAATCACGAAGCGTTATTGTTTACCGCGATACGCCTGTGCTTCCACGTGAGCCGGCCGCCGTGTTATATTAGGTTATTACGGCACGCCGTGCGGGTATTTGTTCGTGCGTAATATCACCCTTTTGCGAAACGAACGGTACCATAATCCCACTGGATAAACCGGGGAATTTAACGTTTAGCACAGCGTTTTCTTGTGGATCCTAGTTTCTTTTTTTTTTTTGCTCCTTTTCTCCTTTTTTCACGCTTCAGGGGAGGAGAAGAGGGGGGAGGATGCGTGCGAGAATGAAAAAAAAAAAGAAAAAAGTGGGGCGGATTCGCGTGGGAAAACTCGATAGAGCGTTCGACGCGGAGCTTTTTGGGCGTCCGCCATTCCTCGCGGCGCGTTAAATGGAGGGAGAAATCCTTGAATTATTTTCTTGTTCCGCCTGCCACTTGCACCTCGAGGAACGATTTCTTGTAAATTGAAACGGAATTGGTTTAAACGATTTCCTCGGATAAGACACCGGATAGACGGGCTAACAAGGGGCGGGGCGGCTCTTCCGGTGGCGTTCCGTGACGATCCATTATAATGATGCAGATTCATTTGGAAAATTCGAAGCCGGTACTACATCTTAAGCGGACACTTATGAAAGGAGATTCACGCGAGTTTCCTTCGAGTACCGCTCCTCCAGGAAGATCCCCTTTTGTGCTCTCGACGAGGAACCGACTTTAATTCATCATTTGAGACGTTGCGCGACAAGATTCCGGGCGGAATCAAAATCCTGGCGAAGACCTTACGCGGGGTAATCCATATCGGATCGCGTGACCCCTCGACTTTGTTCTTCGCGTATTCGCTCATGAAGCATGCATCGAGCCGAATTATCCTGTTCATGGACGAAAATAGCGGCGGCGAGGAACGATAAAGGACGGAATTTCGACGCCATAGACACGTCGGCCGAGATTATTAATAATAGCGTAAAAACTCAAATGTCAGCCAGCGGTCCTGAATTCTTCGTGTATAATATAAATGTCATACGTGACGGTGATTCGCTGGGTTATTTTAAAGAGTACGCCCCAGTTTTTAAATGCTTTTAAAGCGTGGAAAAGCACTTCCAATTTTACATGCCCGGCAACGATACCATACCTCCCCCCAACGATCGATATTCAAAACATCCGCAATCCGTTACACTTTTTCGCCTCTTCGTACTCGTCGAATCTCCCCATGCTTGGCGCTCCCCACCCCCCCCCTCCACCCTGGAATTCTTCCATAGGGTGGAACAATTCGGTCTACCCTTCTCACCCAGGCCAGCGGAGTCGCTCCGCCAGAAGGTGCGCACGATCCGTCAAATTTTCCGCATCTCATCGCATCGTTACAACAACCCTGGACACCCTACGATCTAAAGCTCCTCTCCCCTCGTCTCACTCTCTCTCTCTCTTCTTCACACGCATGCAGTATAATGCACCTGAAGTGCAGTCGCGCAAGCGAGAACGCGTAGAGAAAGAACGAGAAAGAGAGAGAGAGAGAGAGAGAGAGAGAGAGAGACGCGCGCATAAGTCGGCCAACGAGAGTGCCTCTACCCTAGGTATCTAACGCACAGGCGAGGAAGCGAGAGAGAGAGAGAGAAAGAGTAAGCGATCTCCTTAGCCACGAAACGATCCTGCCTCGAGAGTTCAGCGGCGAGGTGAGGGAACCTTAAGGAAAGAGATAGTCACCAAAACGATCCGTGTCTCGCAGGATCATTAGGACACCCCTAGGCCTGACCGCCTAACGGTCCTCCTCACGCACACTCCTGAGCGAGCAACGAAGAAAGGCACGGACAGGTAGGTTGGAGCGCGACGGAGACGGACGGACGACAGAGCGGAGGAGCGAGAAAGAGAGGGAGAGCGAGAAGGAGAAAGCGAGCGCATCTCTCGGTCATCGAGTGCCTCCACCTTGAGAGTTCAGCACTGGAACCCGGAGTGCGAGAGAAAAGGGGATAGACGGAGACAGCGAGGGAGCGGGAGAAAGAGAGCACTAGCAAGAAAGCGAGAGAGAGATAGATAGATAGATAGAAGCAGCGAGTGAGCAGGAGAAAGAAACGGAGAACACTAGCAAGAGTGAGTGAGTGAGAGAGAGAGAAAGATAGATAGAAGCAGCGAGCGAGCAGGAGAAAGAGACAGAGAGCACTGGGAAGAGAGCGAGGCGGCGAGGGCGGGAGGGAAATACGTACCGTCGGGTTCTGCGAGGAAGGAGTCGGAGGAGCGCACGGCGGCCAGGAGCGAGCTGGTTGCCGCCGCCGCCGCGGGAGTGGGGCTCGCCGGAGAAGGGCTCGATCGGGGGCAGAAGGATGCAAGAGGGGTGGCGGTAGGCGCTGGCATGGTGGGGCTGCGCGCTGGGCCACGATGGTGGGGGCGACGCTCTCTCGTCCCCCTTTGTCGGTTAGTTTCTCCGTCGACGCCGCTGGGAACGGATCGAGCGTGCCGCTGTTCCCCCGTCCAAGCTCCGCGTCGATCCGCGCCACTGGCGGACTGTACCGCGACCGGCGGTCGCGCTAGTCGTCGCTCAGGGCCGAGGATTAAACGACATGGAGACCCGCGACGCGCGAGTTCGTTAGTGCCGGAACGATCGCGCGTAACCGAATTCTGAGCGAGGGAAGGAACAGAAGGGGGGCCTGGTGCGCGGGGAGACCGACTCCCGGGTGATCGCCTCCGTGGTACCCCGTGGCAGAGTGTCGAGGTGGGACTCGAGCGGAGGAGGAAGCCGGGGCCAGGGTGTCCGGCTCGAGGGCGTTTGAAAAAGGCCGCGCCGCTGGATCGAGCGCCGACGGGAGGAGTGGCACCCGCTGCGATCGAGGACCGCCGCCGTCGGCTTATCCGGGAGCCAGGATACCGAACCGCCAGTGCTTCTGATGTGACAGTGACAGTTCTGTGTGTTTCGAACCGTGCGATGTGCCTCGATTGCGCCGTCCTGGTCTTCCATCTTGTAAGTAGCCTTCGATCGAGGGAGCGTGGATCCGCGTAGATCTGCACGCGGCCTTTTCCCCCGTGGGCTGCTCGCTCCCGAAGGCTCGGCCAGGGCGAGGGGCGCGCGACGCCCCGAGGAACCGGGCTTCGGGTTATTAAAGCAAAGGTTAACGGAACCGACGGCCGCGCCGTGACTTTGACGCCTCCCGGGGGAAAAGCTCGCGTTAGGTCTCGTTTCACAAGTCAATGCACAAAGCTGCGCCGGGTCTGCGCGCTCGTTTGTTCACGTGCGGCCCGCCGATTTATACAGGCTCACACGCCGCGCTCAAAGCTCGTGCTTCCGAGCCACGGACGGGATAAGCTTGACCCCGAAAGACACGAGTGCTCCTCCAAGATCTTCCTACGGTGTGTACGTACGCGTCTAGATAGAAGCGGGCACCGAGCCGCTCGCCTTAGCGAGACACGGCCCGGTGCTTGGAACGAGCACTCGAGACTCGATTGTACGAGCTAATCCTCGAGGGTGCAAGAGCGGCCGTGTCCCTCGTGGAAACGCGCTAAGTTACCCAGCGCGAACCTCCGATCTCTCGAGCCGATCTCGCTGTCTTATCGAACGGCCGCGACTGTTTACGTATTATCAAGAAATCGTGACATTGGTGCTCCTAGCGGTAGGCGCTCCCGCAGGAAATACACTTTGGCCGTCATCCATTTACTCAGCGCGCTGTCACATGTGCCTCGATGATCGTGAGTCAGGATTACTATTTCAGTGGATCCTCCCCGATAGCGCGTCGATCGTGGTCTTCTCTGGTAGGAAAACCGCGCGTATTAATGGACGTGCAGTGAGCCAATGCTAATTCCGTAATGTTTCGCGGAATCGTCCCGGTGTTCTCTTTCTTCCCTTTCCTTCGCGAGGCGCGTCATTAGCTGCGCGATTTGCTCGACATCGAGGTCGGATTCCTGCGGAGGAGCGAGCTTTCGTGGGGGGAAGTGGATTGTTTTAGCGATACCAGGGGGAGAAGAAGTTACGAGCTGGCCGAAAGTTCGGGGCGAACTTGTTGGAAATTTGGGTGACGCGCGTGATCGAAGGCCTCTTTGGAGCAGCGCCGCGTGATTCATTTGTATCAATATTGGAGCACGTACCGATTAGAGCGTCGCCCCGACGTCGCCTCGTAATCTTCGCGCGTCGTCGATACGCGTACGCGTGCCGATGCTTCGCTCGTGATCGCCGGAGCGAGCGGCTCGAAGTCTTTCGGCGAATGCCGGTACGTCGTGTACCTGCTATCGGCGCGTTAATTCCCTCGCTCGTGTCCCATCGAAACGTCGTACTTTGCAACGTGCCGAGTGCCTCGTATTTTGCGCCCAGACGCCAGGATTCGAAGCGGACGGAACATCACGCCCACGATTCGGAGCGACTTCCGAATCGGGCCTCGTTGTCGCGGGTTGGTGACGTTTGATGGCTCGTGTGAGACGTTGTTCAATAGAAGGTTTTAATAATTCGCACTTGGGGCGGGATTCTTGTGATACATATGTGGCTCCAAGATTTAATGAATTAAGGTTTGGATTGTATTTAGTGACGTTTGATGGTTCGTGTAAGACGTTGCTGAATAGAAAGTTTTAATAATTCGCTCTTGGAGCGGATTTTTTGTGATACATATGTGATTCCACGATTTAACGAATTAAGGTTTGGATTATATTTGGTGACGTTTTATCGCTCGTTTGAGGCGTTGGTGAATAGAAAATTCTAATAAGTCGCTCTTGAGGAGGAATTTTTGTGACAAATATGTGGTTCGAAGATTTAAAGAATTAAGGTTTGGATTATATTTGGTGACGTTCGATCCCTCGTGTGAGACGTTGTTGAATAGAAAGTTTAAATAATTCGCTCTTGGGGCGGGATTTTTGTGATAAATACGTGATTCGAAGACTTAACGAATTAAGCTAAGGATTATATTTGATCATTTTTGGGTTAAAAACGCGGATCCACGAGCGAATAAATTAAGCTCTGGATTCCACTGACCTCGCCGTCGCGCCCTGCCAAAAAACCAGCCGCTGCTCTCGTTTCTCGGCACGCTCGCCGTGCCAGCTTTTTTTATTCTCCATGGCCCTTTATATTTGACGACACGAGTCGATTACATCCAGTGCTGGAGTTTTACATCTGGCTGCGTGTGCCAAAATCCTCCGTAAATGCCGCGATCGAATTCTACTCCGCACCTTTGCCGGTACTTGAAAAGTTTCCCCGGTTTTATCGAAGCCACCGAACCGAGTTCATTACGTATATACTATGGTCCTGTTCGAATCCTCTAAGATCAACGCAAAGATAAACGCCAGTTCGTCGACAGTGGTGAAAAAGTGACAGGCGCGTCTTCTCAGCGTGTAACGTCCATAAAGTATTGCCTCGTAAAAGAAGAGGACGCGATACAAAACGCGCATATCTCATATATCAGAGTAAGAGCAAGAAAAATTAGTAAGAAACGTCGGAGTAAGAAAAATTAATTCGAAGCATTCTCGAAAACATACCGACGAGTTCATAGATCTCGCGAAAGAATTCGATCCTCCTCCACAAATTCTTCAGCTTTTCGAGCAGGCAGCTTCCTCGCTCGAGGTCATCGAAGCCCCCGGCGATGCGCATCGGCGATTTTCGAACGGGCCGCGTTTCTCGGCGCCGCGCTCCAAAATTTTCACGACGTCCAATGTGCCGTGCAGATCCGTCAGGTGAAATGGAATATCGGAAAATCTCGTCGTCCCGACTTTAAGCCTCTTTTGAGCACCCGCCCCCGCGATTCCGAGCGAGTTGTGGATTCAGCCCCAGACTTGCGCCCCTGATCCCCGCGGATAGACGCGACGGGCCGGGAGTGAAACGCCAAAGTGGTAGATAAAGCGGTGAATGAACGCTCCATGAGGTTTTCTACGCCGCGATCCGCGACTCGAGTGCATTAATGCTCACTTACACGACCGTTTAATGAGCCGATGAATTAATTATCCGCCTAATTACCCGTTCTTCCGGCCGTTCACGGAGGTTTTTACCTATCCGATTCCTGCGCCTCCTCTTTCGGGGCTTATCTCCGCTGGCGCCAAGTTTCCTTCCGCGAGGCGCCCGGCCGAACTTCGGCTAATGGTCGGGGAAAGTTGGCGGCTCGAGATCCAGAACGGAGCACCGCGGTTCCTGCGTTTGTTTCTGCGCCAATGGGCGACGGATATTATCGACGTGAAGCGCGATGCGCGGCTCCGCAAAGCCTCGTGTGGATAATCGACATTTTCACGGCTCCTCGATGGCTTTGCGGCTTTGGTCCTTTTAGAGTATGGTAAAATGGGGAAGTCTGTTTGAAAATATATTTAGGTTTTTTTTGGTGAAAATACTTGAGTATGTGATAAGAAGTGTAAGGAAGCGTGTTTTATATGTAGTTTGTTAGCGATTAGTGCGTGTATTTTTAATGTAAGGGATACGTATGTCGTCCTCGCAATCTGACATTTATGATCGTCGAGTGATTACTAGTACTACAATCCATGTTGGATAACTAGCATAGAATTTTGTATAGTTCACGAAAACGATTTTTAGAACCCATGAAGTATTATATTAAACTCTGGTGCGAAGACTTGTGCGATCGGTTTCAAAGTCGACGGCATAGTGAATTCAAAACTAAACCACGTCTCTTTCTCCGGTTAGAATAGCCTTGGTGAACCATGGAAGCAAAGAATCTAGCCACAGATTTAGATATATTTGGGAGACTAAACAGTTTGAATCCTTACCCTGTCCGCGCGTGGCACGAGATAAGCTGTATGGTACCTGACACTCCGCTCGTGACTGAATAAACCGCCAATAGATCAATACTCGATATAATATACGCATGATTTAATTTTGCATACAATAATCAAGATAAAAGTATCCAAAGGATGAGGCAACAGCGCGATTTTCCGATACTTCGAGGAGAACATATAAGAACCAATAAGTGGAAAGTCGAAATAGGCGTTTGGTTAAGCTCGTTTCAATAACTTCGGACCATCCTTCGTCCAGCTTCTAGACCCGTCGAAAGTGACGGTGAATTCCACGGGAGTTTTACTTTAACCGCTTAATTTCTCCTCGATTCATTCACCATTCTGGTTTTTACACCTTCGCGTAGGATCCTTATGAAACATGCAGAGGACACCCCGATGAAAAAGTTGAGAAACGGGTGCAGGTGGCGAAGATATACGAGGAAACAGGAAATACCTGAACCGTTTCGGGTGATCGTATTTCTCGGCGAACGAGTAGCCGCCTTCACTCGTGCCTCCCTCGGCTACTACCACACTTCCGCTGGGCATGTACGTTTCCACGTCCGTAAAACGGGGTCCGTTTTAATATTTGTTGCGTATCGATCAATGGCGCTCGGCAATTCATAAATTTACCCTTTCGCGAGAGCTCCTGTCGGCGGTGGCAGACGGTGCGCTGAGTAACGATGATCGTAAGTCTCTCTGCGAAGGGGGCGACGAGATATCTCGAGAAAAATAATCGTCTAAGCGTCCCTCGCGTAACTTACCCCTTTAACCAGTTAACTGCCTTCGACGTGTATTAGCGTCAATCTAGAACTTTAGTGTGATGTTTCATGGAACTGGATGTTACACGGAGCTTTTCAAAGAGGAATTTTCAAGAGGAAATCATTTTCATATTTATATTGTTTGCCTTTTTTCGTAAAATTTAAATAAAAAGTGTATACTTGTCATTGCTCGATTTTAATCACGAATCCCGTTAGGGATTTTTGAAACTAAATTCCGCACTTAAGCGGTTAACAAGCAGGACGGAATTCGTTTTAATCGTTCAGGAGCAGATAATTTAGGTATAGCTGACTAAACGCACTGATCAGCTGTTCGATCGTATTTTCACAGCAATCGTTCTTAACACATTGCGGATCGCCAGTTGTATCGCTAGCTTTATTCAGTGGCCAGCCACGTCGCTACTCTTTAAACGACGACAATGCAAATACGAGAATTCTCCCGATTAGCCACGAGGTACAGAATAGTATACACCAGAATCCTCGCGATTGTCCACGAGCTTTAGAACAAAAAAAAAAAAGAACACGAGAATCCTCGCGATTGGCCACGAGCTTTGGAACAAAAAACACGAGAATCCTCGCGATTGGCCACGAGCTCTGTGACGGAAAACACGAGAATTCTCGTGATCCGTCCGCAACGCTTTGGCATCCACCGCGTGTTCGCTGCGCGCTCCCAGAAGCTGTCGCTCGATATCGCCTGGACGATGGAAAAGCGGCGATCGTCATCCCCGAAGCCCGTTCGAGGACAACGATCCGACACGCGCGCTGGAATGCGCCGGAAAAAAGATGGGCGCTTAAATATTCCGCTCGTAATTTACGGGCAAAGCATCCTCGCCGATTAACATTCTACACGCTCGATTCCCTCGTGTCGGACCGTAGATATCGCAAATCAAGTCACACCGCGCTCCGTAGTCGTGGTCTATTACCTAAGTATACCCTACCCCGAACGGTTCCTCTTCCAGCGCCTACGATTAACGAACATAACGCCGTAGCGATTGTTTCTTGCCCGCCTCCTCCTTCTTTCTCCCTCTCGCTCGCTCACATTCTTCCTCTCTCTCCTTCCTTCTGTCTTTCTCCCTCTTTCTCTTTCACTCTCAACCAAGAGCGTATATCCCCTTTGGCCGGGCATCGGCACGCCGTCGTAATACAAAATCGCGTCCGCCCGTATAGCGCCGAACGTACCGCGCCGATAAACTTAGTAATGGCAAAAAAATTGCCGCGATTAAGGTTGAAAACACATCCAAGCAACCGCCATTTTCTCACAACACCTGCGAATTACGCGTAATTGCCGCTCGCCCTCCGCTCCGTTCCATCTACTGGCTATCCGTCCATGGGAACCCGAGGCGGTTCATTGTCTAACACAGCGCTTACGCTCTCCGTGTCGCGAGGCCGGGATAATCGTCATGTCGAATCGGAAATTAATGTTAAACCGCGAGTACGCACCCGTTCTGCTGGTGTAATGGGGTTGGAATGCCTGGGGAAAAATGAAGGCGCCATTTCTCTCCCCGGGAATCCGCGCGTCGAAACCTTGGGATTTTGGGTTTTTCCTTGTTTTCTTTTGTTATTCGTTTTTGGCATCGATTGCTGAGGTCATTTGGCCTAGGAGCTACTGTCTAAAGTGGATTTCAAACGACAGGTGCTGTAGTATAAATATCTTATGGAAAAACTAGAGGTGATGGGCGGGATTCGAAAAGTTTTAAGTTTTCAGGAGACATTGTTTAGTGTAGGATGGAATTCAGGTTGTTCTTTAAGATCGAGCAGGAGTCGGAAAATCGGCGGAAAATTGTCTCGAAGCGGTCGTAGTGGCGCGCGTAACGGTGCCGGGCGTTTCCTATGCGCTATCGAAATCGCGATCGGCCGCGTCATTTCGTGCTTCCTGGTCGAGCCACGCTCGCTTACGAATATCCAGATCGAATCGCGGCATTTTTAAATTGCCTGGAAATTATATAGAGGCCTATCCTGGGATGAGAACGAGCCGCTGGCCCGCGGTTTTATTCCCATTATTGCACGGAGGCGCGATATTCGAGGCGCACCAGAAGGCATTGTCGCTATCCGCGTGGAACTTTGGTGCGCGAAATCAGGAGTGAAATAACATTTATAAAATAAGAGTTTATCGCGAAAAACCGTGGATTTCCATCCGACAGGCGATGATCACGAACCAATATAATTACTATAGACAGGCGACACTACGAACCAATGAAATAATACGACGATCCAACGTATTTCATAATTCAGCCAAAGAAAACGCTCGCTTCCAGAAATTCCTCGAAACTTTGAGACCTTTGGGAATCGCCGTCGTTGTTGGAATTTTATTTCGAACTCTGTGGCACGAGAGTCGTTACGTGATGACCCATCGTAACCATTTGACGTTCGACTTCTTCCCCCGGAAAGACGCCTAACGCCCATAGTTTCGCGATATCGATTGTTTCCAGCGGCGTGTGCTGGAATAGTTGGCGAGCACGAGCGCGGAAAATGCGTAACATTATCCACGGCGAGCGTGTGCGACCCGAGGAGCCGCCAGGGGGAGGGCTGCAATCATCGAGGAGGCTCAGGGTGGAACGATGAGCCGTTACGTGATGATAGACCGGTCGCAATTTGCCAATTCGCAGCGAAAATCGAACGTTAAAAATTCCTGGCTGAAATTCTTGCCAACGCGGATAATTTTATTGGGAATTTTTGGGATTAATCCGATTGGCCGGCGGTAGAAAATCCTACCTCCTATACTGCAACGCCGGGCAAATCTCCCTTTTTAATAATTAGCGCACGATTAAAATCCATGCGTCCGTAAATGAAAAACCAGAAATGATTTAACCGGCGCCCAGCATTTGCCCGAGTCGTATTTTCCTAGCTGGATTTCCATTACAGGAAAAGTCAAATTGGCCGGGTCAGGAAAAATCGCACCGACGTTGGCACAGCGCTAATCAACGGTTCTTTATGGAACTTGTCCAACGCGTGCGTTATTAGCCCCGCTACGGAAATTTAATTTTCGCCAAAAAGTCAAGCACGAGAGCCTTCCAATGTTAAACGAAATAACGTTAACCCAATGCCGCGCTCGGAGCCTCGGTGGCTCCGAATCTCCAGCGAGCTCTATCCGCGATCGGATCGATGCCGGACACTGAAGGGGGGAAGGGGGCGCCGCTCTCTCGCACCGCCACAATGCCGTGGACGTTTCATACGCGGTGCGTACGAGCGGGCTCTTATCGTCGCGAAGAACGCGTATGCAGGAGGCGCGCCCGCGAAGTTACGGTGTCCACGGGCTTTTATGGGGGCCGTGCGCCTATGTACGAGGCACTTCGTGGCACCTATAACGGCCGTGCGTGTACGCGCGCACTTTCGAGCGGACCGTCGCACGGTACGTACGGCCGTGTACTGCAAATAACTACACGTGTCCAATTAGAAACACGAAACTATTCCCGATAGCGCGCATGCGCGTCGGCCTGCCGCGGCCCGATGCCGGACGATTCCAAGATTTCACTCGGGATCCGCAATTAGGCGGCGCCGATGGCCTATAGCCCGGTGCCTTACCCGACTTCCTAGTTCTGAGCCATCGATTCGAGGGGCACCAGATCATATCGCTTTTCGCATTCCACCGTGGCGGCTTTGATCCCGTTATTACGCCATAAGGAAACTCCTCGGCCTTTCGCGGTAAACGCCCCCCTGGAAATCCTTTGGTGATCGGACCCGCTCGCCTGGCGTGCAGCGTTTTTGTTACTCGGCGCCCTCGAAAAATACCACGCGCTCGGGGCCGCCTTTCCTCCGGATCGCTCTCCCCCCCCCCGCCTCCCCCTTCCTTCGAATCGCGATGGGGGATTTTCCCCGGGCGTAATTTGCGCGTAATTATCGCGGGTAGTAATATCCTTACCCGCGATGAACCATTTATATGATTAATAGAGGCCGGTAGTTCGCGAGCCTACGGCCCTCTTCTTCCTCGCCCGACGTACTGCCCGGAGTATACCTGCTTCTACGGGCACGCACACACCCGAGGAAGCTTACCTATACGCCAGGGCTCTCGCTCGAGGTATGCTATTATCATAATTGCCACCAATAACGGCCCGTGATTGGCGCACTTCACGCTTTCCTAGTGCTCTTTTTCGGAAGTTTTGCATCCTTTGGCCGCGATGCCCTTCCCCTTGCTCGCTCTCGCTCTCTCTCTCTCTCTCTCTGAGTTCTCGTGTTGCCTACACCCCTCTTTCCCTCTCTCTTCCTCCTCTCTTCTCCCTCCCCTCGATCGACGTCCTTCCTCGTGCCGAGTCGAAGGTAATTCAGGCTCGCTTGCACGCGTCACTTTGGCACGATTTTTAAATCTCCGAGGAGCAGCCAAATCGCGAGGAGCCTTTCGCTTGTGCCGTACACCCTTCCTCGGGGATATTCTTATCGATGTGTATGTTTAAGATTAGAAGCAAGGAACCGGTTGGAATGCCTGTTTAGATGTTTCTTGGGAAAAGTGTATTACTTTGCAGCGGTGCATTTTCCAAGAGTCTTCGTGTTTTTTGCTACTGCACGCGGATCGTCGTATTGATCGATTGACATTTCGCCGTGGTCTGGGTTTTTTTTTTAGATACACGTGGGATATTTAAATATGCCTGATTGAAAATGATCGGTGGTTATAGTGTTAACCTTGTATACGCTTGGTTTTTATTTAATGCTCGGCTAATAACGTTTTTAGCACTTCTCCTGAATTACCACTAAGTATATGGAACCATTGAGTACAAATCAATTCGTAATACAAGCAGTACTGAATATTTGCACTTACATTCTCTCTCTCTCTCTCTCCTTTCCATTCTCTTATCAGCTTCCTGGCGCGCGGTTAAAGGAACTTCAAGTCCGTTAGGCGCAACTTCGGGTCCTCGAAGGGGCGACGAAGGGGAGACAGCGCGACGAGGCCGGACGGTGAGAAATTCAGGGGAATAAGTCCACGCTCGGCCTTCGACGTGTGCCTCAGGTCCCCTTCTCGTTGCGACCAACGCGACATTTCCATCCTACGCCCTCGAAATTTGCCTCGTCCGTCCCCCCTCCAACCCCTCCACCTGCCTACGGAAAATATTACTTTCGATGGAGGCGCCTCTCCGAGCGTGAACACCGTTTCCACCCGTTACCCACTGCGAAACGACCCGTCGATTTGACTACCACTACTTCCTACGGTGGACCGACTCCGCCTCTCCTCCGGGAAGGCAACGGACGAGATTCCGGCCTGGGGAGCGCCAGGGCGCTGGACGACACCGGGAAACGTCTGCTTATGCAATTTCTGAGCGCCTCGAACAATATTTCACCGGCCTGGCGCCTTGACTTAAATAGCGGCACGATAGACCGGCTGACGTGCCTCGCGCCTGACACGGCGAAACGAGAGCTGTTGATATTCGCGGGCACCCAACGTCTGCCGAAGCGAGAGACGATGAATGGTTTTAAGGCGCGCTTATCGGGAAGATTCGTGTAATTTCGAGTTTAGGATTTAATAATATTTTTTTTGTGTTTTTTGGATACTTGTTCTTGGCTAATCGATGTTTTAATAGGTTTGCATTGTGAGCGTGTATGTGTAGGGTTTTGTGGTGGTAGGATTAATAGGTGGGATAGGGGAAATGCTTTGTTTTAATTAACTGTCCCGATTTGGTTTCCCTGGTATTCGGCTTTTTATACTATGTTTCTTGATATTTAGTGAGCATTTTAATTCGTTTTTTAGTCTTTGGAATTTTTCAAATTGATTTGATTCGATGGTGTATATTTAGTAGTCGTTTTTAATAATTGAGCGACATACCGGTGGTCAATATATGTTATTGGTACACATAAATGTAGCCGATGTAGTCGAATGAATCTCTAGTTTTGGAAAATCAGATGGAGAATTGAGTAAGTGTGTGAATATTGTTATGTAAGACCAAAAATTAGGACTTGTCTTTGTCTTAATTAACATCGCGAACTCTTTATTTTTTGAAATCGCCTCCGAAGTTGCTCCTTTTATGTTTCCTCTGAAGATTATTCTTTATTCCAAATATAGCTGAACTTCCTAACTCGAGCATTTGAAGATTCATGTGTATTTGTACAACCATTTCCAGATTCTTTCATTCCTTTCTCGTTCTCTCTCTCTCTTTCGCCTCTACAAAATTACAATCTATATTTGATCGCGATTGCCACAGTGCATATGTACCCGATGCGCGCACGAAAAAATAAGGAACTCTGAGAAAGATACGGAAAAATCAATAAAACTCATAAAAGCTCCAGTTCTGTTTATTTAGCAATCGAGGTGTATGTTTCGTTCTCTATTTTCACGCAAACGAGTTGAAAAAATAACAACAGAGAGTTCTGCACGAAATCCAGCGAACTTCGAGTATCCACCTTGGTTATTGCCACTCGGTTGTATTTCGAGGAGCCGAACGAATGACTAATTAATTTATTCATGCCCAGAGCATTTCCCGGCGTCGATGGCATTTCCATTGGCTGGCTTGGGCTCTCTTTCATTCTTGATTTCGCCAATTTCCCCGCCGTTGATAAGCGAGGTCTATCGGCTTCGTGTCGCTCGAATTCGCGCTTTTTGCGAACAACAAGGCCCGGCCTTCCGAACTGGCGGTTGTTTTCATCGATAGCCAAACACGACATGAACGGTTAATAAATGCACCTCGTCGGTGTATTTCGCCCACCGGACGGACCGTGCTTTTTTTCAGACACGCGTGCCGAGCCATTTTCTCCTCGCTGTAATCTCGACTGACGCATCACCGCAGAAAACGTGGCCGGCATGGTGCGCGATGTGTCACCGAGCCGTACATCAAAGGTTTTAATCTGCTTGTATCAGATCGCCGGCTTGTTGTACTTGCACTGTCGCGCCGATGACGCGTGCGAGTGACATTTTGTAAAATCAAGGTCCACCGTAGCTCGGGCCGCGGAGGGCACAAATAGAGTTACGGCGCGTATAAATTTCACGAGGCCAGTCTGCGCGGCGGATTCGGAAAGACTCGAACGAACGATCGGTTCGGTGCAAGTGTCCTACTCGATATAACACCCGAGACGTCTTCAGCAAGGGATCCTCTGGGTGGATGAAAGCAACGATCACTCTTCATCGAAGAATGCTCGAATAGAAAAAATACCGAATACTTGTTGCGCAGACAAATCTCTAGAGCAGTGATGATAAATATTTTTGAGAATTGGGTTAAATTTTTGTCGCTTTTTTTTTAATACTAACACATGAGAGTTACTAGTTTATTGTTTTATTTGGAAGTAAGCGGGGGGGGGAAGGGGGATAAAGAAGGTACTAATAATTAGGAAACGCTCAAAATTTGTTAATTGGAAAACTTGAAGGTTGACCGCTTTCTTTCCTTCTCACTTTTCAAATCCTCTAACAAGGTTCACGTTTTCTTCTTGTCTATGACTGTACCCTTTGCGAGCTAA
This sequence comes from Ampulex compressa, assembly GCA_038496175.1. NCBI lineage: Eukaryota > Metazoa > Arthropoda > Insecta > Hymenoptera > Ampulicidae > Ampulex > Ampulex compressa. The sequence continues at coordinate 87,131 of JBCFXI010000495.1, forward strand.
GAGCAAGAGACACAGCTCAAAGTATATAACCCAAAAATCAATATCAACAGCGCCATACTATAAATTATCCCACCAGCTCTTCCCTCCTTTATAATACAAAAAACAAATTTACAAAAACCAACCTATACAACAGTGTATCCAACTCGCTAATCACAGATCCCCCACCATTCTCCCAGAGTCTCTAATGATCTCACGCCGAGGATGATCCAACGTGACTCAGAGTACTTTCCCAACATCGCGTGATGCGACGCGCTCGCGCGGTTTCGACGACGATTTCGATTTCGAAACGGGAAGGAAATCGAGTACTCCTCTCGAAGGAGAGCCACGTAGTTAGCATCCAGAGCAGCCAAGAGGCTAAAGGGGGCCCAGCAATGGACCCACCAACTATCCCTCGAATTCGACAGCGAAGCCTGAGCGTATCCAGCCGGTCGATATTACCTTTTGGCGACCTGAAAACGAACCGTGCATTACGCTCTCGGTGCGCCGAAAGAGTGGGCGCCATAGAAAGCACGTACAGGGCCCGGGCCTGTGTGCGCTGCAGCCGGTGGAAAACGCGGAGAGCTGCTCGGTACAGCCACCTACATTCACGTCGAAACCCACTTTGCCACGCGGCGGCGGACACACGATAAAGTGGAAACAGGTAAATGCCTTGACAGCGGTGGTGTGTGTCGGCGCCAATGGCGGCGGGCCGGGTCGGTACAATCAATATACAGGATAAGTACCGCGCATCATAGCATCGCGTTTAATTTCCTGAGCGTTTTCAATGCCACCGACGAGTTTATCTCGCGCGTTGATTTCGCACCGGAAAAATCGAAAATCCGGGCCCGGAGGGGACGGCGCGAATTCCGACTGGTTTTCAGCTCCCCGTATTTGGAATGCGCTTTGCCACCGGTGTCCGACAGCTCGATGCTACTTGTGCGGATAGGATGCCGGAAAAATGGACGGGGCGCTCGCTTACTGCTCCCTGGGACGCCTTGGGTTTCGTTTCACGTATTATTATTTTGCGCGCCACGTTTGAGAGGCGAGGAGGAACGCCTTAACACTGGAACTATTAAAATCAGAATGACTGCTCGGTCGTTTCTTTAAAAAATCGTAGTGCTTTATAACGATGTAATTTTTTTAGAGTTTGCATGATTTTCATGCAGTATATAGATCATTGTTGCGATCTACTGAAATTTCCTTTTACTCTCCTCTTTTTTTTTAAAGATGTATGTGGTGTTTTAAATATGACCAGAAAGTGGCTGGTAGTTCCAGTGTTAATGAAAGCTGCGATTGTACGGTGGGATGGAGTGGACTCGATTTTGAATCTGGACCATTGCTTATAATATTTCCATGCGATATGATAGTGCAAAAACGAATTAGTAAATCCTAGACCAAACGAGCATAGTGCTCGGTGCTGAGAGTTAATTACAAAGAAAGAAGGAACATCTTAATACACTAACATAACATACAACCGATCTGCCTTATATACAATACGTAAGAGTCGAGGAAGGACGTCTTAATAGTGTACCACGATCCAGAATTGGTTCTACAACTTTATACAAATGTCAGACTAACCCAAGGCCACTTTTCGAGAATTACTGCCCACGCGAGTTCGAGTACTCCTCATCTAAAGCATCAGGGTCGTCATGATTTATTCATCGAATAATGAATGAAAAAGACCGTCGTGTAAGCTTAGAGGACATAAATTTGTACTCGAGAAAAGAAAAAAATAAAGAAGAAGAAGAAGTCGAGGAAAAAAAAGAAGCACGAAACGTTGGTAGCAACCGTGTGTCACTCTGTCAACCGTAATTCCTCGGTCGCTCCTCGTATCGCACAGAAGCCCACGGTCCTTTAGAGCGCCGATGACTTTGATCTCCCACGGAAAAAGGGACCGTCACAATTAGGCCGGTTTTTTTTTTCCCTCCGCGGTCTTCTTGCTTCGTGACACCGTGTCAGGGTCTTATCTCTCGGAGACACCGAGAGAGAAAGCGGGAAAAGGAGAGAGAGACGAACAGATGGACAGAGAAAGAGAGTGAGGGATAGATAGACAAGGAGAAAGAAGAGAGAGAGAGAGGTCTTTTTTTCGCGCTTCCTCTCCCGACGAGCGGGGCGTTTTCAAGTGCCGGAAGAGCGATGAAAATGGACGGTGGAAGGCAGACGCGCATCGGCAGCGAAGGAAAAACTTTTTCCTCGACGTGCCGACGCGAAGTATTTAAATTAGTTTTAGCTGTTTCCCATCGCTGATTTATCGCCTGCGCCCCTCCCCCCACCCCCCCTCCTTCTCTTTTTCTCCGCGCCACGAATTTCCGGCATATCGGAAGCGCCGCGGCCCTGGATCCGCTGAATTTGGAGCGACCGCGGCCGGACCGTGGAAAGTGTTACGCCGCCTAACGAAAAAGGAAGCCGTTGCAGTATACGGCCGACGTGTTAACGAGGCAATGTTGCAAAATCGAATTCACTTGTACCCAATTGCGATGACCCGATTGCGGCTTACCGCGAGCCAATTAATCGAACAGCGCCCCCGGACCGATTGGAGCACCGCGAGGCGGGGGCAAGGCTTTTTGCAGAAATCGTTATGTTGCTGTTATTATTATTATCATTATCATTATTATTATTATTATTGGGTAAGGATGATGTGTAGAGCGAAGGTGTGAGGCTACTTTTACATTGGCTGGACTGGAGTTCATCGCTCATCGCGATATTCGGGGCGCTCTCGTGGGATACGCGGCTGGTGTGAAAACAGCCTTAAAAAGCCGGACTAATTGGGTTAGCTCTGAACAGGTTCCAGGGAGTCGTAGAGGCTGAAAGCTCGATCTCAGCGGTCGGTGCATAAGATTAACGAATCGAACGTCTTTGTTCGAGGCTCTTTACGGGTCTACGCGGAGGACGACGGTTCTGCGTTGGAGTGTCGACTCGGTTTTCCACGTGGTGTAGATAAGGCGAGCTCGAGCGGGAGCTCGGGTTCGATAGCGGATTGTGGATTGAGGTATTAGGTTTTCTCTGAGGTTTCTTTTGCATTTTCTCTCTTTTTTTTTTTTATTCGTTTTTGGCATCGTTCGCTAAGGGCATTTCGTCTAGGATCTACTGTTTGAGATGGGTTTCAAACTACCAGAGGTGCAGTGTGTGTACATTTATTTAAACTCTTCTTCTTGGGCTTAAGGGCTTTTACAAGCTCTTCTTTACAATTGCTCTTTTCTCTATTTTTACACTATTCTTAACCTACTTACATCTCTAATTTATCATCCGAACTTCCAACTATTCGTTCTAAAAAGCAGAGGCGATGAGAGCTCTCATTCTTTCGATTTACAAGAAAATAATAGAAGCACAGCATTGTTTCTTTCGTATAACTTCATTGAATTGTCTATACAGCTAGAGAACTAATCAGGGTAAATATTACAACATTTAATAAATCAGGTTTCATGTAGATACAGATTCACATAGGTTTTACATAAGGTTTTCATGCCCGTAGAAACATCATCGAGCAAAACGTGCGGACAGTAGCGAGAGACACTTTTGGGAGAAACTTAATACCTTCGAGTGTCGTGCAAACGAATAATTACGCTCCCATATAGACACTCGAGAATCCGCGTGTGCTCGTCGAGAGTTCAGGACGTCTCTCTTTGCAAAAGTCGCGCGAAACGCAGGAGCCAGGCGAGGGAAGTTGGGCTGTCATCGTGTTTCCCGATGATTCCGCCTCGCACGAGGAAGGAAGCGTGGTCGTGTCGAGGGGCTGAAAGAGCGGAGAGGGCGGGCCGAAACGGAGGGTAAGGCCGCGCGTTATTTATGGGGGTTGCGCGCACTTCTGTCGGGCGCACGTTTAATGTAAAGCCGGTCTTATCTTTTACGCGATTTAAGGGGGTTGTAACTGCACGTAATCACGCACCGCGCGTACCCTGCTCTTGTCCCTTTCACTTTGGAATCCGTTGAAATGCCCGCTTTTTTCACCCCCCAGGCTTAACCTGCGCGACCCCGCTCTCGCGAGTCCTAAAGGAAACGCAATTGCGCGCCAGGGTTTTCTTTCCCTCCACCCCCCTCCATGGCTCCCCTAATTCGAGCGGAGCTCGATCGCGAGTTAACAACCGTTAAACTCCATTTCGAGAGGAAAGCCACGAGGTACGAATTCCGGAAGTTCGAGGATCGGCCGCAAATCGAGTGCTTCTTGTCGCGCGCCTTCTGCCCAAGCTCGAACTTGACGACGCGATGAGCCTTCCGGCGTCCTTGGCGCCTGATTAATCGCCTCTCCGGAAGCTACGCGTCTTTTTACCAACTGTCCGTAGAACGATTCCCAGGCTTTCGAAGTTGGCAGTAGTTTCGAGTGGTCGAGTAGTTTCGTTAGTAGTGGATAACCGAGAGGATTCCTGGGTCACAGCCAGTCGATTCTCCCAGACCCTTCGATCGGGGCCAGTTATAGAGATCCACGGTTAGGCGTGAAGTCCAGGCGTTCATTGCTTCAGTATCCCCCGCTGTACACGCGAAGGACCCTTTTGCCTTATGCAAAAATGCCGATTTGGCGCGAAGGGCTGCGCTCTCTCGCAAGCGCGCTGTATTAATATGTATACCGGCGGACCCTGCGATTTGAGGGCCACCTTAAGCACCGGGTCCTAGGCTAAACGAGCTTAGCGCTCGATGCCGGGGATTGGACGGAGCTCGGGGCCGGAATCGTTCCAAATCACAAACGTTGCCCGCTTTCGAACGGACGCTAATCGGCGCGCGGACTCTTGCGTATGCCATCAAATTTTTTTTCCTCCTCTCCCAGCGCATCTCCGCCGATCCTGTCGCGCACGATGCATGCGCCCATAATAGCGGCCCTCGAGCGGACGACGACGGAGGAGAGGCCGTGTGTGTGTGTGTGTGTGTGTGTGTGTGTGTCGTAGTAGGAGAGGGCGGCGAATGCTTGGAGGTAATTTTATTTAGAAAACGCCGCGTGCGCCACCGTACTCGTTACAGAAGGTAATAAAACGGGCTGGTAGGGCCCCGTAGGCATACGGCCTGCACTGTGTTTTCGACTAATTAACGTTGCCCGCCGCCACGATGCTTCGTGCACGGTTTTAATATCGGCGTCTCCGCGCCGTATTCGAGCGCGCCCCACGTTTTCTCGCTTGGTATTCAGCTGGCCTTACTCGCCGACCGCTAACGTTAATCTCGTTATTAAACGAACGTGTCCCCTTAACGTGTTAACACACCCTTTCCTCCACGAGCTGCGTAGCTTTCCTGATTATCGAATGCAGATTCTCTCTCTCTCTCTCTCTCTGTCTTATGCTCTCTATTCTTCTTATTCTCCGTTTTAACACCAGAACTACCGGCCACTTTCGAAGCATATTTAGAACACCACGTGTGTCTTTAAAAGATAGAGAGAGAGCAAAGGGAACTTTCGATTGATCAATATGACGATCTAAGTACTGCATGGAAATCGTGGAAAGTTTCAAGTAAGTCATCGGCATAAAGTGTTGGGATTTTTGAAAGAAATGACCGACCAGTCTTTTCGATTGGTTTGGTAGTTCTAGCGTTAAGCGAGCCGAGAGTGGTGCATGGACGATTGATAATCCGAACAACTTTCTCCGTGATACGCCTGGTCTTGTGATAATACAGCGTCACGTGGCGCACGTATCGAGACGATTTAACGAGCGCCTTATTGAGCAACACACTGGGCCTTATCGTCTCTGGGAGCGAGCGCTCGATAGGCTGATAAAAGGTCGTTGCGATATCTCGTTAATCGGCGGTTGGTATTCTTAATTTAGCTCGACGCCTCGGCAAGGTGGGCGTGCGTTAATGAGATTTAACGCTATCCGGCTTATCGCCAGGCGGGATAATTCTCTAGGTGCGTGTATCCGGTGGAATCGCTCCTCGAATGTCCGTAATCGCTTCGCGATAATACTCGATGCTCCGCGCTCTGTCTTCTGCTATCGCTGAATAGCTTAAATGGCGATGAGCCCCTTGAAAATAAGGCTTTGGGATTTTACTGTAAGGGAGGGATGTTGAAAAGGTGCAAGGTTATGCGTTGTTTGATGCAATTTTTTTTTTATTAATTGTAGACACCATGTGTCATTTGGCACACGACTTATTATTTGAGGTGAATTCTGAAGCTACAGTATACGTTCGAATTTGTTTTGTACGGTATTTTTTTATAGGATTTTTTGTGCGATCGTTTTATGCGATACACGAATATGTATCGAGATTCTGTGCGTTATAAATATGTTGGTCGCTAGTTAGGTCAATCTCAACGATGTTGATATTACTTTTTTCTCTATCAATATATATGTGCATTTAAGACGAGAAATTACCATTTTTTTAAAATGTTTCCTTATTATTTTTCTTTACGCGGCTTTTATTCTGCATCCCTATCTACAGCACAAAAACACCTTCGACTCCACACGTATTATGGAAAAACCATGGACGATGGGCACAGTATTCGAACTCGATTCTCCCGCACGAAAGTGCCAGCCTTTATCCGCTGCACCACCCTAGCTCCTACCCCACGCACCTTTCCACGCAGCAAGACACGCGCTATAAACGCCTCGAAAGCTGGAAGCGAGCGGCGCTCAATAACGAGCGCTGTTTGTTTATAATTATAATCAATTTGCATCGGGCCATTACGGGGCTTACGTTTATTCAGGATCGGCGAACCGGGCCGAGCGTCGATAGAAACATTTATTATCGTCGATCGCGCGCTCGGACGGCGATGGCCTCGAGGATGGCAATTAAACGATTATTTTTCTGCCCCGCTCCGGGGGCCACCTTTTCCTCTCGCGCTTTTTCCGCGCCGTTTGACGGACTCGCCGGGACGGGTCCATTATACGGCCACGGCGCAGTGCGCCGGACGATAAACGAGGATTTATCGTCATAAACAAATGCGCCCCGGCCGCTTCTTCTCTCATTAAGCATCCGGCCGAGCGGGCCAATTTAAAATCGAAATAAATCCTATTTTATCACCGGCCGCGAGCGCGATTATCTCGTCAGAGCCGTCGATGCCGGAGCGGTGGAAGTATTTCGCGCGCGCGATTCTTCTCCTACCCGCGGTCGCGTCGCCGGTCGACCTTGGCGCACACCTTTGGCGGCGCGATCCCCTGAGTTATTATGCCGCCCCGCTGGATTACGCGCGAGGAATTTCTGGAAGCCCACTTTCGAAAACCCGCGGGAATAATCCCGATCGTATAATCCAGAAACGCCGGCACGCTAATCCTTAAACTGGTTTATCGCCGCGATTCGATTAATCCGCGAACCCGTCCGGCCTTCGATACGCACTTTCGCGGAGGCCCTTTGCGTGAATTATGGCCGAGAGACGCGGACGCGCTTTGCGAAAGGCGCGTCGACGCTCCTCCGGCCAGAGGCCGCTTAATCCCTGGAAATCGATTTCCGAGAAGATCCCCGAAGCGCTCTGGGGCTCTTCGAGGCAGCTTCGAGGAGCAGCTCCCAAATACCTGGGCGCGTCGATGCAGAATTGGCACCGATCTCCGGACGCCCTTGCGTCGACGCTCCTCCCGCAAAAAGCGTTGCTAAGAAGCGCGATTAACTCGATCGACGCTCGGCTCTTGCTACGGGGGAGCAAAGACGGGGGCAAGAACTTTGTCCGCTCTTGTCCCTGGGAAATATCGCGGAAGGAACATCTGTGTATCCGTTTCTTTTACCTCCCCCAGGATCCTCTCGGCGGGGTAGACGAGCAATAAACCATAAGTCGCTGACGGCTCGAGGAAAACTCCAAGAGGTTGTTTCCTACCTTTCCCCCTTGGTCGCTCTCACTCTCTCTCTTTCTCCATCTCTTTTTCTTTCTCCTCTCTCTCTATCTCTCTTTCTGTCTCTTCTCTCTCTCTCTCTCTCTTCTCTCTCTTGCTCTCTTCTCTCTTTTTCATTTTTTCTTCTCTTTCTCTCTCTTTTCCCTTCTCCTCTCTCTCTCTTTTCTCTCTCTAACAGGCAACGTTTTTTTTTAATTCGTTTTTGGCATCGTTTCCTAAGGTCATTTGATGTAGGATCTACTGTTTGAGATTTTTTTTGTTTGAGATCATTTTTTCTTCTCTTTCTCTCTCTTTCCCTCCCCCCTCTATCCTTCTTTTCTCTTTCTCCTCTCTCTCTCTCTCTCTCTCTCTCTGTCTTTTCTCTCTGTTTCTTTTCTCTCTCTAACAGGCAAGCTCGCGTCCCCACCTAGCCCGCGCCATTTCTCTCGAATCTCCAGCGAAACTCCGGAGTGGGAACCGTAAGGTACGCCACTCCGCCCCCCGCCGCTTTCCCGAGCCGCTTTTAATCGTTATTGTCCTAATGTTAGCGTTATAACGCCAGCCACCCCCGTTGTTGCGCTCCACGGACTGTTACGCTCGGCGGTACACAGGGGCTTCTTCGACCCCTCCCACGGTCCACGGGATAAGCCCGAATTTCGCATTATACCCGCAATTCGCACGATTCACCGCGTTTCGCTTTCAGGAACCCTCGCTTTATTTCTCCGTCTCTCCCCCGCCGCGAGCCCCTAATACTTTTACAACGCGCGCGCGCACGCACACGCGTTGCGCGTCCAGGTAGAGTGGCACAAAGACCCCGTCCGCCTGCGGCTCCGGATTTTATAAAAGCTTTTTTACCCGATGCTTTAGAAAAACGCCACTCGGCGCGCGAGAGGAAAACATGGATGTTGGACGGGGTGTAAGGTCGATCTGTCGTCGGTTAGGGGAGTTTTTCGATTCGTGAATCGAGGATCTCTCGTCGCAGCCGTTAGCGAGCCTCCGCGCTGCGTGGAAATGACTCTCGACGCGTGGACCGTTACGTGAGTCACTCGTGACTGACTCTCAGGTTTTGATTCGGGCCGTGACTTATAGGAGAGAATACGATGTGCAAATAAGCGAATTACATTGTGTTAATAAATTGTAAGTCATTCTAGGATCGGGTTGTTAAAATACTTCAATACTTTTTACTAGAGAATTTTAAAAGATTGCGTTAGAAGACTTTAAAGAGAAAAACAGATGTTCCTTCTTGAGTGAATGTTCATAAGCATTTCGATCTAAATGTAATTATCTTCCACTATAATAAGATACAGTGACTCCCGCGTGGTGTTACAAGAAGTTACGAAGGCGAAAAAGGGCGTGAAATAAAATATATCAAAACGATCGATTAATTCGGTGAGCAGTGAGTCACTAGAGCGAGCCATTATAGTGGCGCGTACGGTCTAGATATATCAGTCACAGTACGTAATAATAGTCACAGCACGGTGAGCAAGTAAGTCACTAGAGCGAGCCATTATAGTGGTCCAAGAAGAGGACATCCGCGAAAGCCACTATAATATCCCATCTTGCCTAAGAGCTTAACCTTGCCTCGTACCTCGAGGAATGGCGGTCGGCCTCGACGCGATCTACCGTACTTTCTTGCTCGGAGGATTGTCATATCTATTGTTTCCATAAATGTAACTGGTCATGATTAGGATCTCATTATATGAGGTCCGGGTTCCTCGGCTCTTTTTCCATCGGCGATCGACGCGAGGGCAGCCCCTTATACGCCCTGTGTCGAAACTAGTTTTTATGCCCCGTCGAAAGCCATAGAATCGTGGATTTACCGGCGGGCTATCGGCGGGATTCACTTTGCTTTATCTCCGCCGAATGATCATAATTTAAAATTAATCGCGCGGCAAGGGGGCGCCGCATAAAATTTGAATAAAATGTTATAAAATAAAGTGCCTCGGCGGTGTATGATCGACGTAGGAGCCGGCATCGCGCTCGAGAGCGTGTCTCTCGCCGAGAGAACCCGTCTCGCTTTCCCCGGTATTTATGCAAATGAAGAATTTACCCTGAGAGCCATCCTGTGTTTATTGTCGAGCATATCTAAATCTGGATTTTCGACGCTCACGAAATAACGTCCGGATCGGCGCGGGCCGTTATTTCGAGGTTCGACGACGGGCGCGGATCCTCGAGGCCGGAGTCGGAACGGGGACGTGACTCCGCGCGGAATTCCGCGCCTAAATACCTCCGCAATTGGATTAGCACCGTCCTATAACTCCCGTATGAAAGCTCCCGAGGCGCTGATCGGCCGGCCAATGAATAATACATGTGTTTTTATGGTATAACGAGCGGCCAGGCGGCGGTTTGCCCCGGCGCGATCGAGAAGATTCGATATCCGCGAAAGCGCACGGGAAGCGTTCCTCTTTTTTCGCGGCTCGAGCGACAATAATTCGGGTATTTCGAATTACCCCCAAAGTATGTGTAATAACACGGACGGTGAGCGGCTCGCTCGAAGAATTTAGCTCGCTTTATGGGCCCGATCGTTGCGCCCGATCGGAGATACGGAGGCGAGGGATTGTCCATTGATAAGGAGATAAGCGCTCGAACGAAATGTATCGTTGGATGCCGTAACGAGACTGCAATCAAGCGCTGTAATAGGATCGATGGGGAGAGTAATATTCTTCTTTCGGGTCGGCGATGATATATTCACACCGCATTGGCGTGTTTTCTTCGATAGACTTGCATTAATAAACAGCGGCCTGGCTCACGTGCTACGCTTGAGGAGTTAACTAAATTGACGTACGACGTTCCTATCTGTAATTATCGAGTTACTCCGAACTGCATTTCTGCTTAAGACTAGAACTACCGGCCACTTTCAGGATATATTTAGAACAGCACATGCGTGGTTAAAAAACCAAAAGAGCAATAGGACATTTTAATATATCGATAGAATGATATAAATACTGCGGGAAAATCATGGAAAATTTCAGAAAATGCATCGTCGTAAAGCGCTGCGATTTTTTTTAAAGAAATGACTCAGTCATCACGACTGCTTTGGTATATCCAGTGTTATTATACAGCGCAAAATAATTTGGTGGATAAAAAGTTTATATATTACGAACTCGCGTATTTTTTTCTTGGAAGCGCGATAATAACGAAATTATCGAGCATATCTCCCTTCTTTTTATACGCTCGATCTTTATCTGATTTTGAGAAGCCTGGTCATCGTATCCTCGGTTTACTTCGAATTACTGGCGCACAATTACGATAGTGTTTCGCGAGGATCGTGCGGTTGACGATCGTAACGTGGCTTTGTAGTATTCAACACCGCGCCCCTCGGCAGATGTCACGCGGTTCTCAAAGGACCCTCGTCCGTTTCAGGACTCTTATCTCCGATCGCGAGGCCCGGCATATATGATACCAGATCGCGTACACGTGTCTACGCGATACCGACGAAAGAAAGAGAGCTTATATATCGGCCGCTCATTTTTACAGCTTGTAATTGTAGATTAGCGCGCGATAAGGATCGCATTATGTTGGCATAATGGAAATGCTGACTTTCGGCCCTCGCCCCTTTAGAAATGCATTATTACAGCACATTATGCGCCATCGGCGCAACGAGCTATCGAAATCTCGACCAATGGGAACGTATCTCGCGCAAACGCCTCCTCGAGAGGACTTTATTGGCCGCATATCTGATCTTCCTTGAAAAACAGCCCACGAATGGAATCGTAACGCGGTTACGGAAGATCGAATCTGCGCTTTCTCACCTTTGTATTTATAGAACGGATACTTTATAAAGCGGGGGGAATTGATCCTTCGGCGAAGCACCGTGTCGAGTCGTATGAATTTCGCGCACCGCGAAATTTATCCATCGCGGGGCCGCAGGAATCGCCAAGCTCGCCTGGCTATTATTTCGACGTGTAAGGCTAATTAGCTCGAGCCACTTCTGCTTCAGGCTTAGCCGGACACCGTATCTTCCGCCATTCGAACTTCGTAATAGCCTTCCGCAGTTGCCAACAAACATTTGGGTATCAATTTGCCCCTTCACGCCGCCTATATTTGTCCGTCCCCCAAGAACCAGGGGGGAGGGGGCAGTTTGACACCTTTGGCGGAGGCAAGTTGAGCGAAACAGGGGCAATACTTTAGACCGCAAGGGGTTAAGCAGGGCCGATGTGTGGGGAAGCTCGGTTACGTGGCGATTTCTCCGGGCGAGCTTTGCGCTCGCGGTGCTTCGTCGGGCCTCGATCATTATTATCGCCGTTACTTCAGCCCCATCGGGAGTCCTTATCGCGCCGTCGACACGGCCGTAAAGTATGGCGCGGGTCAGGTAAATCTTAATGGACGGAGGAAGCGGGGCTATGTGCCTACGCGATATTAGCCACGGCCGGCAGACACGAATTTCGACCGTGGGCGTAATGCAGCGCGGGCAGAGCGTGTATGAAAGAGAGAAAGAGACAAGGAGAGAGAGACAGAAAGTAACGGAAGGGAGAAAGATAGTGAGAGAGAGACCAGGAGGGAAAAGAGAGAGAAACCAACGGAGAAGAGAGAGTTGGAGAAACAAGGAGGGGAAGGAGAGATGGAAAGAGCGAGAGCCGCAGGGAGGAGAGAGAGATAGAGAAGGCAATAGAGAAAAGGGAAGAGGGCCTGTCGCGGCCACGAGAATTTCCGCGATGCCTCGGTGATTAATGCGGACATCGTTCCGCGGCATCATTTTTCAATATCTCGGCAGGAGGATTTGAATCCTTGCACGTCGCAGGCCGGAATGTACCTGACACGGAACTTCTTTCGCTGCGATCGTGGGCTTGAACACACTCTGTGCAGTATCGTGGCCGGTGTTCGCTCGCTGCTAGGCTCTTGCGTGTTATCGTTGGATTTGAGAATTAGATTTAACATCGAGCATCCGATGAAATCGCGGACGCTCGTGCTTGATCGATTTAAAATTCGTATTATTGTGCAGAGACGCGCTGATTAAGTGCAAGAGCAGTGGATGACGCGTGTCGAACGAAATACCGGGAAACCTTGAACTTATACCCGCGGACATAAGTCACTGACGTAGATTCTTGAATTTCCATAATCCCTCTTACAGTAAGAGAGCTTTGTCTTGGGACTTCAATTTCTAAATATAGGATATTATATTTAGAAATCAAGGATACATTTTGACCGATGTACGTCATGTATACTTTTTATATTTAATTAATGCAAAACAATCGTTTTTTACTTTTATAATAATTTTATATTTACTGAAATATTACGGAAAATGATATATATATATATATATGTATTATTTATTTAATATCTATATTATATATATGCATGTTTAGTTAATATTTGTTCTTAAACTTGTTAATCGAAATTAATGGAACGTATCCTGGAATCGCGAAGCAAGTATTATGCGGGTCGTAAGTGTAATGGGGCAGCCTCAGCGAAGTGAAAAGTTTGAGGCCGTACAATCGTACACAGCGAGCACCGATCTGATTGTTGGGCCATGAAATATTCATTAGTACACTTTGCTCCGTACCTGCTAAGGTCACGCAAAAATAACATCTGCGCGGACGATTGTGAAACCTGCTGCAGATGTTTGCTGCGACCGTAATTTCGAGTACGTGTGCGGATTATCTCGGGCTCTATGCACGCGTGGGTATTTTTCCGCGCTCACGCACGGCCTCGTAAGGCTGAAAGGGTTGATCACGGCGGAAATACGCCGAGGTTGGCTCACGCGCTCGTCTATTTGTATCGGACATCGTCCACCAGAAAAATGGTCTCCCGGTGCGTGGCCCCTCGATCCGCGCGGAGACGGATAGAGAGGAGAGAGCGGCTAGGAGATACAATCCCGATTCGTTACAATAACTCTTGTTTCTTGCTCCCCCTGTGCGCGTATACGCTTCGAGGCATTCGATCGACGGGCATCTAACCAGTCTCGTCTTATTAGGCATCGCGCGCTCTTTTAGCCCCCCTCCCTCCTCCTGTCACTTTTACTCCTCTCCCTTCAATTTCCCCTTTGTCACTCGCGCTCTCCCTTCTTCCGTCTCCCTTCTCTCTCCCTCCTCCCGTCCCAACCCTTTCTCTCTCCCTCCGCCTCGCTTTTAATCTCTCCTTCCCTCCTCTTCTATGCTAGTTTCTCTCTCTCTCTCGCTCTCGTTCTTGCTCTGTCCTCCTCTGTCTCCCTCCTGGCCTCTCCCCCTTTTCCCCCCTCCTCCCCTCGCCAGGCTGTGGTCCAATAAACCATGACTCGCCGTATCCTTTTTTCGGCGATTGGATTTTAATTGTGAGCTGAATTTGAATCCGATCGAGGACGTGGCCGGGACGGATCCCGTTGATCACCGTCCTTTCTTCGGGGCCCTGCGGTTGTCTCGAATTATTTTTCATCGTGTCCTGCGCCTTCTACGGCGGACCCCCCCCCCTCCTGCCCCGGCTCGCGCACGATTCTGCGAATAACGAGACTTTTGTGCCGCGAACTTGTCCCGGAGGAGGAACCGAGCCTTGACGAAACAAATACATTCGCTTGTATTAGAAGAGGATGCTGGGATACCAGATGTATTCACGTCAGGGCGTTAATTGACAGACGATAATCTCCGAGAGCAGGGGACGATAAATGATTGTATACCCATTTTTTGGTTGGATAAAATAAGATACACGTTGGGTTTTGGGATAAGTGTGTTTTTGTCGAGTACAGTAAGGTATTGTAATTATGGAAATTGTATTTGTAAATTCGCGTTTATGCTTCAATCAGTTTATCTTAAGGCATCGATGTTTGTAGTGTTTTTTTTTTCAAATTAATTTCTCATAATCTCAATTAAAGAGCTAAAGACGTATCTCTGTATCGCCCGATACCCAGGAAAAAACGCAAATGCTTTACATGTACAGTTAAAGCGTTCTAGCAAATACATAAATCCCTCGATTACAAATCACCTGCACGATACAGTAGATTACACGCAAGAGATCTGAATAACACTCGATTCTCAACCCAAAAGACACAAATCCCCGATTTCCTCTTCTCTCCAACCGCTAAACAACGTCTGCTCATGCTTTAACGCACAACTCCGTCACCCCTCCCACGAATCCACCTCGAATCCGTCTCCTCCCATCCATCGTACGTCTTCACGCCGCACGCACAACATCACACCGCAGCATCGATGTCCCTCCACTCTGGCCTATGAGGAAAAAAAGCACGATGCGCACGGGATTAAATTCATTCCCAACCGCAGGAGCCAACGCCTCGTTCGAAGCGACAATCGCAATTTCCCCTCAAGGGCCTCTCCTTCGATCGTATCATCGTCCTTCGAAGGGACGCGCCGCGATGATGTGACTTAGCCAGGATGGTTTCCTTATTGCCCGGCCAGAGTCGGGGGCGCGCCTGGTATCCCGTAAAGAGTGCGCGCCTGGAGGATCGTTCCTCAACCCCTGCGCGGGCCGGCCATTACGAAAATTTTTTTAGGGCTCGCGTAGACGAGACGAGATACGCTCCGCCGTACGTACGATCCTGGGAGCTATACGGCAACCCTACGGGGGTGAACGTAAAACCTGTTTCAAGTAGAAGGCCAAAATTACACGTCCCGTAGCTCAAGTTTAGTTCGTGATCGCGCGGGCTCTCGGGCATAAAACAGAATACTACCGTCTCTCGGAGGGGCCACTAAGATGAGGAGCGATCCGGCCGGGAGAAGCGTTTCTCACCCGAGCCCGCTCCTTCGTCCAGAGGCGCTACTTTGCGCGGACGAGCGCAAATTATAATAGCCCGCCCGACGATTTACCGGGCCCCGTGGATTTTCGTTCGTTTAAGCAGCCTCGAATTCAAATTCGCCCGGAGTCATCGGGATTTTGGTCCCCGTGCGCCGCGGGACGTGCCGTGCCGCGTCAAGATTATCCTCGCAAATTTCGTTCCTGGGGGAAATATTGGGAGAACCGTACACTCGCCAGTGATTTTTGAGGGGACTTTCATCGATCTCGCGTACGGAGGTACGATGATTCTATTCCGATTTTGGGGGATTATCAATTTAAACGGACATATTTGGAAATGAGCGCGGTAGCGGCGGAGATCAATTTTTTAATTTTAACGCTGAACCTACGAGTCCTTTTGGGACATATTTATGTAGACTACGTATATCGTTGAAGAAAAAGAGGGCTAAGAAGAGATGTGAATAGATAAATAGAACGATTTACTGTCTGCCGTAAAATCGTGCAAAATATTTAAAAAATGCTCCTCTACGAAGTACATCGATTTTTCTGATAAATTGACTGGATGTTTTGACCGCTTCGGTAGGTTTAGTGTTAAAGAAATCTTTAACAATTATGGATATCAATGATGCGGATATAACATCACAGCGAGCATAGCGTGCATTTCGACTTTTACTTCAATTTTCCGCGAATTTCGAAAGTTGTTCGTGCACGTGTAACTGCAGTATCCTCGTTTGTACCTGCCAAAAGGTATATTTCGTTAAAAATCGTAACATTTCGGTGCGTTGAGAGTAAAAAAGCTCGACGGAGATATTATCCCGGGCATCCGAGTTCCTATGTTAGTCGTAAAACCGTGGAAAATCGCCGAGGGCGCGATTAAAACCACCGCGAAACTCGGAGCTTTAGCCTACTAATAATGCGGGCAATAACAACAGGAATAACAATAGTAATGGGCCGCCTTTTTATTGGCGCGCGTGAACAAAGGTGGAGGTTTGAGGGGCAGGCGGCCACTTTACAGCCCAGCCTAAAGAGGTACGAGGAACACGGGGAAGGGCCGCGGAGAAAGGAGCATAATAATAATAGCGGGGCAGATCCGAGGAGCGAGATACGCGTAGCGTAATTCGAAAAATACGATACATACGCCTGAGCGCCGAGGATACGCCGCGATGCCAATAAAAATCGTGGCCTTGCGTAATCCTCGATAAAGCCCAGTCGCCTTTCCTTATCTCGGCCTTTTGCGTCCGATGTTCGCGCTCTTTCTTAAGAAATATCGAGGAACGCGACTTTCTATCTTCGAGCGAGGCGCGTTTATTCCAATTAAAGTCGGGATTTATTTTCAACGCGATTGTCGTTATTCATGAGCGAAGGGCGAAGCGAATCGAGGAGGAGGTCGTTATCAGGGTTCGGGTAGATTTTTCCCGGAACCACTGATTTTCACCACGGTTTTGCAACTCTGGCCAGAGCCGAAGTTTGCACGAACTTCGCGCTGCCCTTTTTCCTCGCCCTTTGCTTCCCAGGAAAAAAAAAATAAATAAACGCCCCAGGTTTATTTTCAGTTTTGGGTTTATTCAAGTTTGTAACGCAGCGTGTAAGGACCAAAGTGCGTTAGACGGCTCTCGGTTGGTGAAATCTCGCGGTAATTTGAATGGAATACCATTACTCGGATTTCCCTAAATTTTGCCCCCGCGCGCGATTCTCGGACGCGTACGCATTGAGGAAAGTTGGACGTTTTTCAGATGCTTTCCGCGCGCAGGGGTTAAAAGAGGCGGAGAAGTTTGTCTGTTCGTTTATTTAATTTTCGTCTTGCACGGTCGTTCAGCTACCAGCAACCGACGGTTCGCTTGCCAACAGCTTTCGCAGTTCGTGTGTACTGCACGCGATAACTGAGGGATCCCTGGTTGAAATACAAGTTTATATTCAGATCATCGTTCTATCCTCAAACCATTGACCAGAAACATTCAATCAGAATTTATAATTAAAGCAGCTTCGTTGTAAGTATATGCAAAATGTACAGTTTAGATTATAGTTTCCATTTTTGTATAAAGTTTATATATATCACTTTATTATTTACAACTAATTCCTCATTGATAGACCTATAATACATCGATCAGCACTTGGGATTTATTTTTTTAGTAAAGACCCACGGTATATACATATTTTCTTTGAACAAGTCCACAAGTCACGAGTTAGGGTTCGTATCCGTGTCTTTTCTACGGGGCTCAAACTTCTGTATCCACTGTTCCCCCATAGTTATCCTTCGAAGACACCGCGAGGCTAGTGTCGACGATAGACGCTATGCGATGGTATCGCAGTTCGCCAAGTTTTAGGGAACAAGTTCCGTGTACGCGCGAGCAGCGGTGAAGGAGAGAGGAGTTTCGGGGTGGAACCGGTGGCAGATAGTTTCGGGGTAAGTTTGGGTACGATGAATCAAGAACGCGTCCCGCGCATTCATCGATCAGAGGATCCTGAAGTTGGCCTTCGAAGCGATCGGTTTCTCTTTCGTCCTCTCGTCCCGCACACGAAGATCGCTTGGCAAAAATTCAGCTATCTATGGGAAGTTTGAATTGCCTCGAGTCTCTCTCAAACCCTAGAAATTTGTTCCGAACGTCGTCGAAGGATTTTTATCCGTTCATATCGTTTCTCGATACCTTTTGCTAACCATTAATATTCGTTCTTCGTTATACCAAAATACCTGCTCTTATGGATCAACCTTTAAAGAAATAAATAGATTTATGGCAGTAAAAAAACTCACTCCGTTTCTCATAGAACGTATACTCTGCTTATTGAACATTTTCACAAGGCAATCGTACTTCATATTTACAACCGATATTATAAAAATTATCGTACTAATTTAAAATTCCCGAGGAAACAAAATATTTGCCAAAATGTGCACTCCATTTAATACTTCCATAATATAATAATATCATAATATCCGCTATCGAATAAATTTAATTAAACGAATAAAAATCAATAAAAATGAATAAACAAAATGTATTATAAAATATAACCTCTCACGATTACAGCCGGCATTATGGAAAACGTATAATTACTTTACTAATATGGAGCTTCCCGGAAAACGCCAGCTTCGACTCACGACCGTTGACACTTGACCAACGCGAATCCAGACAATCCCAGGCGTAGCAACCGTTAATACGAGTTCGCCGTTATCGAACATTTCCGCGAGCTCGTAGCCCGTGAGAAAAGTGCTGCGTGCTCGTCGCGGAACAGCCGAAGGACGGAACGCAGAGACTCTGGGAGCCGAGCGTGCGTGCATAAAACCCATACACGAAACAACGGGGCTTTTCCCTTTCTTCGGCCGCCATTATCTCGTTCGGCCAGCGCCGTGTCATGGTCCAACAAAGTTTGAGGCTTTCATAGAGAAACTCGCCCGAAGGTCGACCCTTCCTATCGCGTTCATAAGCCCCTCTTTCTTTCTCCCTTCGTTCCAATCCCTCGCGTCCTCCTTGCTCCGTCCTCCCGGCCGTCCAGGCAGGCTATATATTCTCGAGCCACGAGGACGGAATTTCCACTGTACTTTCCTTGCTTATTCAGGGCCGCACACTCGGCCCAGATTTTCTCAGGCGGGCTACCTAGGTATGCGCGCACCCACCTCGAGATATTTCGGCGCGGACCGCGCCGGTCTTAATTACCAGCCCCTCGTCCATACCAGCTTCTCCGGTGCGTCGAGCGATTGTTTATGAATGTTTGAGGAGGACGCAGGGTGGAGGTGCGTGGGGCAGGCCGAGGCGTGCTCGCGAATCGTGAAATTAAGCCTGGGCCGAGTGAAAATGGAACGCGAGACGCGTTCCATTGCCCGTGGAGGAATTTGCGCTATCCCAATTTTCAATCCGCGCCACGTTAGGCTTAATAACAACGCCCGGACACCGCGAGCGCACCGAGATCGCAGTTTAGATCTCCGCGCCGGCCCGATAGAGATATGTATCCGCTTAGAGGCGGCGCGAGAGTATCGCCGTTTGACCTATACCCGTTTAATTGCGCCGTCACGAAAAATGTTGGGCGCAATAAGTCATACAGGAAATATGAATTTCACGCTTAATGAAACTCCCAGAGGGCCCCCTTTATCCGGCCAGAAATCTGAAAAGCCAGGAGGAATGCAGCTTACACACGTAGGCCCCCGACGAATTTCTCCTTCAGCAACGGCGCAAAGATCGTACCGGCCGATAGCCGTAACGGACAATTAGCCGTTTCTCGATATCAAGCGGGGGCGTAAGTGCAAATCTATGGAGCGTGGCCGATCGGTGCGTTCGATCTCGGCCGATTCGCGGACCAGGCGGATCGAGGAGGAGGACGCGACTGGTGGGAGGGAGGGAAAGAATGAGATAGAAAGGAAGAGAGAGGAAAAGAGTTGGAGAGAAAGAAAGAGAGAGAGAGAGAAAGCAAGGAATGACGTGTTCGGTAATTAGCGTATTATGCATTCGGCCGCGTTTGATTTATCGGGAGCCTCGAAGGGGAACAGGATGTGCCCCCGGGGCGCACCCAGGTCCATCTCACGCAAGTCCAAGCCCTCTCGCTCCCCCTCCCCTCGTTTCTTTCACCATCGCCGCATCGTGCCGTCTCTCTCGCTCCCGAGGCCTCGCGTCTGGCCTCCTCCGCGACGCATCGTTCCCTCTCCCCCCTCTCCGTGCCCCCCAATCGGCCCCCTCCACCTCCCCTCGATCTCACCTCGCCCCCTCCCCTCCTCCCTTTCCTCTTGATTTCTCCCTCTCCCTTTCTATATTTCTCTCTCTTGATCCCCCTCCCCGTTTCCCTCTTGTTCCTGCGGCCGGCCTTCTCGCAGACACGCGGTATTCTCTCCTCCGCTCGCCGTCCCCCCCCCCTCCCTCCTTTATTCAGGCAGCTCCTCTCCCCCCTCTCCGCTCCTCCTTTTCTTCCTCCTTCCTTTTTTTGCCTCCTCTCGTTCTTACCCACACCAGCTCGCCATTATCTCCTTTCATTGGCCTTCGGTGCCTCGCCGCGGCAATAGCTGAGAGAGCGGCTCGGTTCCCTCTTACCTTTTCCCTCGGCCGGCCGGGGGATAAGTACGGGTTTGTGTGAAATATCCCCGGGTTTCAGCGACGCGGAATTTTCAGAATCGATCCCGATCACGCCGTGATCGCACGATCTTCTCCCTCTTCGAGGCCCGATCGCGCGCGCCCTTATCGGCCCCGATCAATCGCGACCCGCGGGAGATTTAACTACCACGAGGCTTGGGAGGAGATCGAAGCTGGATCACGGGGATTTTGCGGATGATCCATTGGATTTTCGCGGGGGAAATTGTGCTCGGCTTGTAGGCCAACGCGCGCGCGCGCGCGCGCTCGGTTGAGGGCTCGAAGAGTGCCATTGTGGTTCTTTCGATGAGTTCGTTTGAGAGTTTAGCGTGTTGGATTTGGGAAGGTGACTGCTGGGTTGGAGTTGCACGTTTTTACTGTTGTTCTTTGGTCATAGGTAAATTGAGATGAGTTTATCGTGCAGTAATTATGCGTTCTTTTATTCTGTAAGTATCCATTGTGACAACAGCAGGATGAACTGAATGATGTAGAATGTATATGAATAATGATTTACAGTGTCTACTATTGTCGTCTGTACCTATTTTTTCCAGCGATTTTGAAATAGCATGGTGGAAGAAAATACTACCTTCTCCACTTTTTTTAATGTTAAATAAATTAACCATATTAAAAAAGAGGTAGGTGATTTTCTTCCGATGATGTAAAAATAGATCGTGCAAAGACATTGTTAGGCGTTGTCACCCTGGTTATCACTAAGTGATCAAAAATAGAATTCGAGAGACCACATTAACGGTTATATTAGCAACGGGCAGTAGATTCCAAAGGAACGTATTACACGAGATTCAACTAGCATGTCGTATACCTGAGGAAAATTTTAACCGTGAAAAAGGATGAATGTCGGGTTCGTAGGGCGCTAACGGTTTCTTGAAATAGGTAGTTACAAGGGTAGACCGTCGCCTACCTGACTTCGTGCCCCTTTGCGGTCAGTTTCCTCGATTCGAAGTCGAAAGTCGACCAGCTCTGGGTGGCCATTGGTTACTCGAGGCCATTTGGTCAATTTCAAGATTTCCCCCGTCGAAAAAGTTCCGTCCTCGAAGGAAAACATTCAGCTGGAAGCGCGCCAACGCTCCGTACGTGGGCCCTGCATACGGTGCGGCGCAACGGTGGAAAAGCTTGGAGGAAAGCGTTACTTTGGATTTGCAGAAGGGAGGATTATTTCTGCGCCCGAGGTGGGCTGTAGCTCGAAAACTTTACGGAACTGGAAACTTGGTCGAAGTAGGACCAACGAGGCACGAGAGCCAATGCCGATTGGCCCGGCTGAGTTGGCATACGGGCGATCGTACGTGAGCAGTCCCTTCAACTTCCTCGAGGATCTCCGTGTATTCCGTGAATGGCGCTCCCGAAAGAGGCGGCGCACTTTCTCAAAACTTGCTCGACAAGGATTATCTCGTAAACAAAGTCCGGAGGATTTTCATCTAGAAGTTAGGTGTCGCATCTCGCGGAAAACCATGAGGACCCAGGAAACGATTGTTCCTTCCATATCTTCCGTCTGAGGAGGAAATTCGGTCGGGAACTTTCCGCGAAGCGAGTTAGGTGTCGATCAGGAAGTTCGAGGCGTCTTGCTTTGACAGGCTCGCCCCTCGAAATTCGTTTCGAGGTTTTCAAACCTGGCGCGCATGCGCGCAAGTCGTTAGATGGCCTCGCGCGATCGCGCCAGTATCGCGATGAGTAACGCGATAAAAATGGCGGCAGGTCTCGCGGAGGGAAACGGCACCCTTTTCTGCGACGAAGGGAAGGGGAGGGTTGGTTTATGCAAACGATCGCAGGAGCACCACGTCAGCGATCCAAGGTGCGCCTACGTGCTGCACTTTTTCTCCACGGACGTGCATACTTAAGGAGGTTAGGGTAGACGGTTGGTGGGGCCGAGGGTCGGCGCGTGTGCCGACTTTTCAAACCGTAACACGTTCCCGGAGTAGTGCACGGTCATCATAGTTGAGGCTAAGCTAAGGAGGCGTAAGGAACGAAACGACGTGGACAACTGGCGCGATATCAGGGACGACACGCACGGTTAGAGCGATTATATCGATAATGGTGCCCGGAGGAATCGATCTCGGCTACGCGTATACCTCGGGCCAGGCTCCATGGTACGCGATAAAGATACTTTACGAGCCGATTTTGCGAATTGCCGAGATTATGCTCGTAAAGTCGGCCTTACGGCCTATCTCTCGCCTCGGAAATCTTTTGTTTCAATTTTCCAGCGTGGACGTACGCCGCCAGCCGGCCGTTGGGGCGCGATAAAAAGTGATTTTTTCCCCCCTTGCGAGGGTCGAGTTTTCGGATCGAGAATGCTCGGAGCGATCGCGCGGCGTAACGCATGACGTAGGACGATAATGGGGAGCCCAAGGTGGATGACTGCCGTGGCACCAGGGGTGACACGCACGGCTAGAGTGATTATATCAATAATAGCTCCCCGGAGAATCGATCTCCGCGATGAGAGCCGCTCCTGCATCGAGATACCGCAAGCTGATTCTGTGAGTTCTATGCCTCACACTCCCCCCCCCCTCCGCTCCCCTAAGATGTCGGATAACTTCGAGAGATGGAGGAGATTCGCGGAGATTGCGCGTGGATTGAAAGCCACTCTTAATAATAACGAAGCCTTGTATTACCAACGGTCCTTAAAAACATTCCAACAGATATCATACGTAACAAAGTCGAAAGCGCACTTTCCAAAATGAAGATCCCCAAATTCGCGATTACAAACTTTTATCTACTCATACTCCCTTCTAGCTTCTAATTGATTCGGTTTACTCAAATATCATTCAGGAACCGATATTCCAAGAATTGCACGCTTTGCATAATTAAAATCCGCATTACTGAGCTGCACCAAAAAAAGTACACACTCCCTCAGGGGGCGATGAATCACTTCGTCCTTCGATCTCCCTGAAACGGTCGTTTTAAAATCCGACATCAAACGCTCGAGCATCTCCATCCTTTATCGTGCCGCTAATAAATTTATTTCCATGACCGCTGCACCGTCCTTCGCCCCACGGGGCCGAAGATTGGGCGGCCCCAGGAGGACGATCGCGGCGTTTATCTATTCCTCCGCGAACAAACGCTAGCGGCCATTTTATTGCCCTGCGTACTCACCGGCGAGAGGGGCAAAAGCATCGTGGTTATGACGTCTCGAATCCAGGGCCGAGATGATGCGCTCTAAATCAAGGCGCGGGTTAATAAAGTCGGGGTCCTCCGCGAATAGCAGCAACCCGCCAGCAATGGTATCCAGGGGTAATAAAGCGCATTTACGAGGACCTCCGGGCACCCGCGCTTTTCTGTTCTCGGCTCATCGCTTTTCGCGGCAGCCCTCCCCTCTCTCTCTCTCTCTCTCTTTGCTTCCTTTTCACACCAGAATCACGACTCGTGTGGCCTCCTTCCACGAAGCGGCTTAGGATGACCGGAATTTGGACGGATTTTTCGAATCCGATTACACACGACCAGCCGAACGATCGACCCGCTGTCTTATAATGGCGAATGGTATTCTTCCAAACGGCAGAAGTGGTCCTGTGTTAAGGACGAAAGAGAAAAGTGCTGATAAAAAGAGTAAATGTATCTTTGTATTATGGATAAAACTTTGCAATTTTGTACAAGAAAGGGATTTAACCATGAGAGTATCGATTTAGTTCGAATGATCGTAGAAGTAGCGAGAAAGTTTGGCGAACAAAAGTGTCTATATTATGAATGAAATATTACTAAGCTCGTACAGTGGCGAGTTAATACTAAACCTATTAAAACAGCCAAAATAACCGGTCGCTTATTTCTAAAAAGACGCATTTTCCTCGATTATCCGTCATCTTGCTGCGACAGACAATCATATCGATCTATGGTTATTTTTGCTCGACCTCTTTCCCCTTTAAATATATGTCGGTGAACTTAAATGTATCCACCAAGTGGCCGGTAGTAAGTACCAGTCTTAGGGTTATGCCCGCGGATATTCGATACTACGCGAATACCAGCGATAAAGCGCTCCTTCGCTCATCATCCATTCTCGGATCGTTGCCACGGTCAGGTATCACTGCCAGCGGATAACAGCTGCTACAGTAACGACTCTTATTCCCCTTTAATGGTGACGATCACACGTCGAACGGCCCCCAGGGAATGGCGGGTGTCTCAGTCCTGGGCTTTCCGGGGCGCGCGCATTTAAATAATATAATAAATTTCCCGGGGTCGGTCGAATGGTTGCATTTATCGCGCAATTAGGGGCGCAGAAGAGAGGGCCGCTTGGGGTGGGCCGCTCGTAACCGCGAGGCGAAAGAAGAAAGAACGTTCGTAAACGCACGTACGTACGACAATTACGCGCGAGTAACGAGCCGCGGGCCAGCGGCGCTCGAGATTTAGAAGCCACTTCCAATCCGACAATGATGGCCACCGCGGCAAGCCCTGGTGGAGACAGATGGGGAGGACGGTGCATGAAGGAGGCCCATTCGGTGCCATTTACGCGATCTTACGACGCGTAAAATAATGGCGTCGTTATGCCCGCGCGCGCTCGTTCCCCAGCAAACTCGTAGATTTGATGGACGGCGCGATTCTAGGAACGAATTTGCGGGTTTCAATCAAAGAACAAGGGCGCCCGCTAGTCACCTCGTTTTATCGCCCATCCCCGAATGGGCCCGCTTTGCCTCGGCAGATCGTCGACTTTCTGTACACACCCTTTTTCGAAAGCAGAATTGTCCCCGATTAGAGCTTCGCGCGACAAGCTCTCCGCGGTAATTTTTCGCCAGGGTACAAAAGCTACGTGCTAATTTGCATAGTACCAACTCGCTTTACACCGCAGGATCCTTCGGTCTGCGAAAGGATATTTATGACGTATATCATTACGCGTAAAAGCGTGCGAGGGAGTTTAAATCGGGCTCGTCTATCGGAGCTGAATCCGTAAAAGTACTTTGGGAACCAGGTCGCGCGTTTGCCAAAAAAAAAGAAACAAGAAATTGAAGGAGAAAAAAGGTAAACTCGGAAATGCGGGGGATTAACGATGCTTTTATTCCTTCATTATTCCCGGACACGGTAAAAATTATCTCTCGAAACCGGCGCCCGATTTTCCGGGCGCTGGCTCCGTTTCAAAGGTGGCCTCTTACGTTTGCCATTTACCTTCCTCCCAAGAGCGTTCGCCGTTTTTACCGTCGGTGCCGTTGAATCCGAAAACATGCCCCGCTTCTCGGTTTCACTCCGGGCTATAAAATTATTCAACCGGTACACGCGTCAGAGGTTTTGAACGAAACAGTCGTCGTAAAAGAAACGGTCGGAAAGGCGTATATATTGCCGGTCGTTGAGCATTGCTGGCGCTGCTGCTGCCGCTGCTGCTGGAGTTCGACTTCGACGTTAACGTTACTTTAACGTGCGGTTATCAGCGATACGTGTCCCCAGGTCGTGATTCTCTTCCACGTAACCGCCGGGCGAAGTCGAACGAAAAGCACTTCCCCGAATCCTCGGTTCGGATAAGATAAATATTTGTCCGGATAGCCGTTATCGGGGGAAAAACGGTGTTCCGCTTAAAAATTGTATTTCTAAAAAAAGGAGGGAAAAAGAGTGAGTGAGTGAGAGAGAGAGAGAGAGAGAAATCCGCCTTCTTTATCGCGCGCGCATTTGTTTCCCCAAGAGATACACCGCTGCGCATACACGCGCATGCGCGGCCCGGCTTAAGAGTTACAGTTAGGCTTACACAAAACGCGAAGTTATCGTTTATCTCGGAGGGACGCTCCGTGCAAACGGCCAACCGTACGTCGATTGCGTAGGCGGAAAGTGTTGACCGATATTGGTCGATAAGCAACCCCTGGAAAGCCGTATCGTTCTGTCGCGCTGTTACCTTCGTGGACTGGCTCCCAGGGTTTTTATTCGTAGCGAGTGTGCTGTAGGACTTCGTTTTAGTCTTATTCTTATTTCTATTTGTACGCCAAATTCCACATGTCTCAGAGTCAGACTTAAATCCATAATATTCGTAACTTTTAACTGCATTTTTGAAGTCAGTCACTATAATTATCCGTCGTGTATAATTGGCATCTTGTCATCCGTAACTATAGTCATCCGTAGAGTAACGCAAAAGGGTTAAGATTTTTTGGTTAAATCATAATCCGATGGTACATTTTTGTTCTTGACGCAATTCTCCCTTTGGGATTTATTCCATTGCGCGTAGGTAACGCGGAGGGGAAAAGCATGGGGAGAGAAGGGAAGGGGTCGATGGTGGGAAAGAGGAGAGAGACGATAGAAAGCGTATAGGGTGGGGCCAGTGCGTTGTGTGTTCCGGTCAGTACCATTTCTTCCATCGTGGCCTCGGCGTGCCCCTTTGTAATTTATGTTTGCTTTATGGCCAGGAGAATAAGGAAGCGTCTTATTAAAGACAACCGAGTCGCTGCTCGCGAGAGGAAGGCGGCCCATGGAACGGGAACGGCGTGCAACATTACGAAATCTCGTCCCTCTCTCTCTCTCTCTCTCTCTCCTTAGATCCACCAGATCAATTTCTATTACGACTTCGTTCCTTTTGAAAGTCACGTAATTGTGAGTTTATTGCAAATTCTCTATGCCAGACAAATTGAGTGAAATTGTTTGGAAGAACATGTATACGGGCTCTGTATAACTCCTGTGAATATTTATGGATGCAGTAAGTACGAGTATCGGGGAAAAAGGAGAACGTAGGAAGTGCGCAGAGGGAATTTAAAATATACGAGATTAGCAATAAACGTTGGCTGGTCTGGTGACTAGATCTGAATAAATCATTTGTAAACTCTGCGCGTTTTTAAAGCACACCCGCCCGATACCGAGTGAATTCTGCCCGATGTTTTGTTAGGAACGTTACACGCGCAATAGATAAATTTACAGTATGAGAGAGATAAAGTGTATAGTTGAGCTACAATCGGCACCGCTGAATATGCATAGTTAGCGAAATGTAAATAACGAGGGAAAACAAAGGCTCGCCAGACGGTAAAAGAATCGAATGGGCGCAGAACGATGGAGTTAGTGATGGAGCTCAGATTTTCATTTAATATCTGTCTATGCTGCAAAGTGACTGTAATAAAAAAAGAAAAAAAATTATATATATATTTCCTTTTTTTATTCAGTCGCTTTTTAACTTAGGCTGATATTTGAATATCTAAGCTCCATTGCTAACTCTATCATTCTGTGACTATATGTATATGTATATATATATATATATATATATATCTACTTTGAAATATATTTCTGGAGGCAAATACGTGTTAATGTACGTATATACGAAACTCGATATTTTGTACCGCTGCTTTGAAATATAGTCGTGAATTTTTTGAACCAAATATATCTGCAATTATAGATGTATCTATATCTGTATCTATTTCTATATCTATATCTATATCTATACATACACCTATATGTATGTATGTATAGATATAGATATAGATATAGATATAGATATAGATACACACATATATTTGTTTCAAAAAATTCACGACAATATCTCAAAGCAGCGGTATAAAATATCAAGTGTCGTATACACGTTTATCAACATATATTTGGTTCCAGAAATGCATTTGAAAGTAGCAGCTTCAAGAGTTACGCCCTGCACACACAGGTTTATCAGCATACACTCGATTCGCGAAATTTAGAATTCCTTCTCAAAGCACAAAATGCGAACTAAAATACCTCTCTGCGTCTCATTAAATCTCTCGAATAACACGCAGCCAATTCGAAAGCCACTTCCATTTTTCTAACTTGACGCATTTCTAATAGTAAGGAACACATTAAAGTGGCAAAACTTTGCGCCAAACTATGAACATCCTATTTCTCTTTTCGGCCCAAGTATTCATAGGTAAAGAGGTTAAAGTATAGAAAAGGACGATCGTGGTTTTAATGGATTACTTTACCAGGAGGCGGAAGGCAGGATTATCGATACTGTTCTTCGAAACTTTCGGCCGTAACCGTCGCAATAACTAAGTTGAAACTTCTATTACTGATAAAATATTCCTTTAATCGAAAATAGAGGGAGCAAGTTTTAACGCAATTATGCCGCTTCATTTAGCCTGCTTTCCCCGGCGAAGGATAAATTCGGGCATATTTCTCGCGCTGTTGCGGTTTTCTCCAGGAGTTCGACGAGTTACTATGGACTCCCGTATAACCTGCGCTCCTAAAACGCGAATTCGTATAAAACGAAGGAATAATCGCGACCAGTAGTCATACAGTGTGATAAACAGTCCCGTATCATTCATAAGATTAAACATTTTCGCATAGTTTCTCATTTTTTGTTTAGAAAGACATGTGTATGATATTTCTGTGTTGTCTGTATATGGACCGTTTATTTTGAAAGTGCTGTAAGTCCATTTTCTCTCGTTTCGAGAAAATTAAAGGTTGGCATATTTGTTGATTAAAAAATATCGGTTAATATTAGCGAGCGTGGCGATGTCTCTACTTGTATATCGTACAAATGTGAAAAGCAGTAGCCACTGACCTTACCACTTGTCTATCGAAATTGGATTTGCACCACTTGCATAATCGATGGCTACGCAATCTCTTTTATCGGCCAATATTAAATTGAACAAAGCGTTGGTATTTTTAAGGTATTAAATACTAATTGGTTATGGACAAAAAGTTTACACTGAATTAAACATAAATCTTTCTCTCGATTCTGAACAGTGAAGCTGATAGTATACAAAATGTACTGGTTTATAAAAAAATAATAATACATACACGTGTAACCAATTAACCACGTTCGACGTGTATACACGTCAGTCCTAAATTTTCTTTCCACACAGTTGACCCTTATACTTCTTGCATAAAATAAAAAATTATCATTTATTGCTAAAACTCATTTGCAGAAAAACCAATGTCTTATCGTATTAAAATGTAATCCTTCCTCACTTTGCTTTACATCCATCGTAAAATCATTCCGCGTCTCATTCCTGCCTTACATTCCTCGATAAATTTTACAGTTAAGTGGTTAATAATATAAGAGAAAGACAATGTTATTCAACTTTGAATAGAACCAAAAATATGCACTTTGCTGTTTAATATTTCTTCGCCATCGAAGGTATCGACACATGTATCGAGAAATATTGATACGACGCGAGGTATCGGGACAAAGTTTTCACCGCCTCATCGTTGTTTCCGCGAGCGGAGGAACAACTGTAAAACGTACTTCCTGGAAAGTCCGCACAATGGAAAAACTAAAGCTCCGCCTCGATCCAACTTTAAATCAAATCGCTGCGTGACTCGAAGTACCGCGTTTGTTTGGTACGAGGATATCGGTTAATTTTCCTCGATCCTCGAAAGAACCGGACGGAAGTTCGATAAATGACGTGAGATGTAACTCGAGTTTCTCTAACAATGCAAATCAAGCGTTTTATTTCGCTTTGAAAATATGCAAAGGTGACTCGAGGATTTATTTAGCAAGAAAATATACAAATGCACTCGTAAATTTGATATTAAATAATAGCAAAACTGTTTGCATTTTATCGCTGTTCAAATCTATTTCTTCTTTGTACCTTGATTTTAGTCATGCTCAAATATTCTCGATTAAAAACCGCTATCTTCTTTTATTTAAATCGCAGTTCAAACAGAAAATCTAAATACTTTAACTAGACGACGAGTGTATTCGTTATATGGAACAAATTGACAGTTTTTCACGACAAATATACACGCAATTCTGCTTTTACACGAACTTCTTTCACACGATTTAACTTCAATACGAATTAGGAAAAAAATTTAATTCTCCTTGTACACGATTTATCTTGCTTTAACTTTTTTTTCCATCAACCACCATCGACCCAAATTCTAAGCAGAAAAATTTGCTTTATTTTTGTTACTTCTATTCTTATGACTGCGACACTGGAGATATTTTCTTACACGAATTCTTTTACACTTCAGCAACGTATCTATCGTGTAAAAACAGCATCAGGTGTATTCGAAAGCTTCGTAAGACAAGTATTTAAATCGCCAGGTTCGAAATACACTCCGAGCTGAATAACCAACGGAGGATGAATTCTCTTCCGCGGAGAAAAAGGTAAACGAACTTAGGAGAAATAGAGAACGCTCAGTCCGGATGGTATACGTCTTTGTTACTTATTCAGGCCTGCCCTTTAAGCTCGAGTTATGGCCGTGTGCCGCGCATTAATACTCCGCAAGTGGTCCGTTCGTTTCTCAAATGTAACTCAGCCCCAACTCTTGGATATTTATTCCAGTTAAATTTTTACGTTTCGTATCACGTCTTCTCTGGAAAATATTTACAGAGGTTCGATAATTATTGGAGCTGGGATTATTTAAGAGAGGAATGAATCGCGAGGCTGCTTGCTTTGGAACGAAGCTCGATATTTACTGTTTTTTAATGTCTCTTGGAATATTATTGGAATGAAAAGTACGTATTAGATAAGCGGATTGTATCGATGAAATGCACTTTGAGAAAGCTGTGAATGGAAGTATATGAAATGCTCGAGGGACACTGGCAGATTGTGTTTGTGCGCGAAAGAATTATTTTTAGACAGATATGGATATTGTATTTCCCTTTTTTTTAAGACAAAATAGTATTTCCTAAAATTTAAAGCGATTTTTACAAAAGTTGTATGACTAAAAAGAAATGTTTAAGATAAGAATCAGCTTTCTACCTCGTGTCATTGGACTTGTTTTTCATCCCAACGACCGTGCCATTGTCATCGCCCGGCAAGAGAGCAAGAATAACAGCACCTGCGACAGATCAAAGAAACACGATGGTCTGGAGTCAAAGCAGTATCGTCAAGAATAAAAAAAGAAAAAAGCGCTCTGTAAAACCAAAAACAAAATTCCCAAAATTCACGCAAAAAATAAACTCTTTATAATTAAAAATTGTACATTACACAAATTACACTGTAGAAAAATTACACATCGAGCAAATAACCTTCCTAAAACACACATTCCTCGAAATTTTCAAATTACGCCTCAATTTAGGGACACCCAGTAGATCGTCAAGTAGCAAGAAGATTAGTCGCACTCGTGTCAACGAATAAAGTGGCGCTGAGAGGCGCTGAAAGTGTGAACAAAAAAAAAAGGGGGGAAAAAAGGACTCACCCTTTTCGTGGTGCTGAGAATGCTCCGCGTCGTGGCAGGCCTGGAAGCTGCGACAGGTCCTGACCTGGTCCAACCTGGGACAATGTTTGCCCCCGTTCTTCTCCTGCATCTCGATCACTCGAGTCCTCTTCTGGGTGCCGCTGCCGCATCCGTTATTGCAAGGCGTCCATGGACTCCACTCGCTCACCTCGCAGTCTACAACTGGAAGACAAAGTGCCAAACGCGTTAGGAATAGGATCGGAGATGAAGATTGATACAGGCTTCTCAAATTATACTCGCTCCTTTCCAGGTGGAGTTCACTTTCTTGCTAATGGAATTCAGTTTTTGCGAATAGAAGTCAGTGTTATGCAAATGGAGTTCACTTTTTTGCTTATGGAATTCAGTTTTTGCGAATAGAAGTCAGTGTTATGCAAATGGAATTCACTTATTTGCTAATGGAATTCTCTTTTTGCGAATAGAATTCACTTTTTTGCGAATCAAGTACTTTTAAATAGATATTATATTTGAAAATATCAAATAATATTAATTACATAGTAAGGACTCAAAAACTCTGCGATTTCTTTCGAAGCTTACTTCAGAAATTGGAAGACGACAATCTGGACAAAGTATGGTCGATTTTGAAGCTGTCGATAATGATAAAGCATCGACCATGATAACACGCGCATTCGAATTCCCACATTTCAAAAATTCATCACGGAGAATCTCACTTCGGTGACTGAAATTAAACTATCCTAATCTCGAATAGAAAATATTTCTCGAGAAGCAGAGGCCAATTTCTTGAGCGCGAAAAATGTATTTTCAGACGAGGAGCAAGACACTATCAAAGTTCACTCGGATATTTCTAAAAAGTCCTGAGCGTCAGCTGAGAAAAATAAAGGACCACTCGGATTATTCGTGGATGGCTTTTGCACCGTGAATCCAGATAATCGAGAAATTTCCCTGCCTCGTGCATCAGTTCCTACCTTGCATTATTACATCTGTGCTCATGAGAATATACTAGACGAGAAGAATTGGATTTTACTGCCGCCGACAGAACTGAAGTTTCCCTTGAGAAACTGCGAGAGAGTTTTTAAAACGACAGAGCGTGTATATAGATATATATAGATATATATAGATATATATATATATAAAGCACGCTTATGAAGTTATTTCCTCGCTGGTAAAAACGTTCGACTTTAAACAGACGAATTCTGCGCGAAACTCGGACAGGGGATGATAAACTTTTGAAGTGCTCGCTTTTGTCGAAATTTTTGTAACATCAAAGCCACGTTTGTAATGGTGAGGAATTAAATTAATATAAGGTAAAGGTGACAGTATAATTGACAGTTTAAGGAATTTTTTGCATATTTGTTCACACGGTTCAGGCTAAGATTGCTTTATGGAGAGTTAATAATAATCTAAATTAAAAATATCTAAATAAAATCTAAATTGAATAATATCGTTCCACAAACCATTCTTAAAATTATATTACGAGTATTCAGTTCTGATGGCGGTTGTAACTTCTTTTTTTTTTAAATAAAAATTGATTCACCACAATTAGCAAAAACAGAAAATTTAGTAGTTGGCATCCCTTTGCTTCAGTAACTGATACAGATAATAATAAATAATACACACTCACACTTATTAATTAGTCGCTACGACACTTCTCAATGGCGGGCCGAAGAGCGACTAATAAGTTTTTACACTTTCCACCTTGTGGTTTCCTTATTTAATTACTTTTTTCCAAAAAGTGTCGAGTCGAAACTGGTACAGTATCGACTACTGGTTCTTTTGCCTTAGAATGTAAAATATTTAAAAATAATCCGAACGTCGACAACGGCGCACTTTTAAATCGATATGGCGGAATAGAATCAAATAATTCCAGGAGTCTGCCAAAACGAGTTCATGGAATGGAATCGAATAATCCTATGCAGCGACTGAAAATCGGACTAATAATTTCGGGAAATAAAAGGCAAGGGGCATAAATCTCGAATGCCTGTAATCGGTGCTTCACTTCGTTATTATCAAATATTAATCCCGCGATCTCGTCGTTCTGCCTATTAAACTCCCGGATTTAATTACCTACCAATTGTTGATTTCGCAAATACATGCCTTCCATAAATCCGAAGGCCGCGATTATTTTTGCAGGGGAAGGTAAAGCGAATAATGTCTGTAACTACGATTTGCAAATCTCGTGAATGATTTGGACGCAAAAGTTCGCGCGTTAAAGCATCGCTTTTGTTGAGTCGATTCGTTATTTTTTGTTCAGAAATTCATGCCACGGCACTTTCGTAATTATCCACAGATTTAACCCCATTACTGGACACAAATTAGAATTCTGTATAAAAAATAAATAGTACTTGTTATATATTCGCGTTTTAAATATTTCGTTAAATGTATATACTATTTGATTTCTTTGTGTTGTTTTTTTTAACAATTAGCATAAAAGTCAAAATTCCACTGACTTTTTGCCTCTTTCTTCCTACACGTGCATATTAGTAAATTAAATAAGTTCTACTTTTTTGACTTCCCCTTAAAGTAATTAATAGAAGAAATGAAGTAAAAATCAAGAAACTGATGTAAAAAAAAATTAAAGTTCTCCTTAAAGTATGTAAACAGAAAACACACAGTGTCTTAATGGATAAACATTAGGACAGTTACTATTGTGTACCTATAAAACACAGACCTGTAAGTACCATCAAACCCAAATCTACCGATTAATACACTAATTAACTCGATAGGTAACGATAATGTCCCGTAATTAGATTCATCAATCACTATCGCGGCTGATCGTTTATAGGAGTAATTAAATTTTCTCCCCTCCCCCTAATTCTGCGGATCATTGCGTTTGATTATTCGTATTACGATTATGGTCATCCAGGCGTTATGAGGGATTATTAGCCGCGCGACAGAATTTTCCAGCGTTTAGACAATCGTCCGCCAAATCGCAGCGCATTTGCGTCATGCCCAAATCCCTCCCCTCCATCGAAAACAACTTTAATTGTCTTTGGCAAAATTAAATCTTCCTCATTGCCTATGTTGGAATACGGGATGCATTATCCTGGAACAAACTGCTTCCAAATTACGGAGTTAAAGCCGATGTTGCGTTCGAAATTCATAACATAGTTTAAGCGGAACAATAATTGCGCGCGCTCATTTCGATGGTGAACTTCGTATTGGGTCAATTATTTTGGGTTAACGGGAAACATCCTATCGCGTTGTTTCCCCCGTTAATCTGGTTTCATCGAGTATATAAATTTACACCTGGTGATTTTTTGATAATAATACTCGAACGTGAAGTGCGATGAAATAAGGAATCGAGTGATTTTGATTGAATATAATAAATATATAAATTATAAATATATATAAATGTACAAATGTGATAATAATTATTGTAGCAGTATTATGTATTTTGGATATACGCGAATAGATTCAGTATTTGAGTATTTATACTCGACGACAGAGATGCGCTTTGAAATTATAACGCAGTACAAATGAAATCATTGTATTACAGTCTTGGTTATTATGTAGCTTGTTTCGAAGTGGTTCAAAAACTGCGTGCCTTTCGGATCGCCAATTATTGCCTCTGTTTTCGTAAAAGCGAAACGTGTTTTTATCAGTTTTTACCTCGTAAACGATTGGTAGGATCGAGCTCGTTTGTTTTTCGGCTTAATCTAGAAAAATTGCTCTATTGTAACATTTTTGTTGTCCGGAAAATTGCTGGTTCAATGCGAAACATTTGAAAGAAATTCTCGCGCTGAAAATTTGTTTTTACGAGCGGGGGTGCCTAAAAAAAATATTTAAAAATCGAAGAACAATATGGATAGGTTAGAATGCAATTGTTGCCAAACAATACGTTGTAAATACCTCGCACAACAATATCAACCTATAAAAAGGAATATTCACGACAAGAATTTCTATCAAATTTTTAATGCAATGATTGCACTTAATTATAAAGTATATGTATACGTAAGTTTAAATGTATATGTATACGTATATGTACATATCGCTTGAAATTCATGACCAAAATCACATTTCTTATCAGTGCTACTCATACGTCGCGTGTGATAAGATTTTCAGAGGCGTGCGGTAAGAACAGTTCCTCTTACCATCACTTTCTCGCGGTCATTTGCCTCACGTGCGGCCATAGACATCTTTATCGTTGCTATTTTCAGCTCAAAATGAAGTATTATAAACAAGAATGTTAAATAAGAATTTATTTTCCTCGAAAATAAATCACGTAGCACTCCTCTAATCATTTCTCACAGTTCATTGTACTCCATTACACTTCTGATATTGATGTAAAAAAGGAAAACAGCTGCTGCACAAAATTATAATAAAATTCTTACTGATACTTCATTAAAGATTAATGAAATTTATTCCATGATATTAATGAAAAATCTACGTAATGCTCTTTTTTTGCAAGCGAATAAAGCATACAGATAAAGCTCAATACTGTTACCGCTTGAATAAAACAAATGGTGGGCGACTCAAATATTTAGTTTAATCCTCTTCAATTCTGATACTTGTATAATTGCTGGTATAATTGGCCAAACGAGCGTTGCGCTACAATTTTGAATATTCAGATAACGTTCTGAAAAAAGAGAAAAAAACGTTGAATACGTTTACGAGAAAATAGTCAACGAGTAGTGGTCCGACGCAGAGGCGAGAAGAATTATTGCGGTAATACTAAGCAAAACTGATAAAGCCGACCAAATAACTGCCGGCGGCAGACAATAAAAATGATAAACGACTCTCGAAAAGCGTGCGCCATTAAAGTAACCCGACCTACGCTGCATACCTAATGCTCGATAGGTTTGGCTTCGATGAAACCAATGGAAAAAGGTGGGAGTTGATACGTTTATGGCGCTGCAAAAAACCCTGAATTTTCTATATCTGTTTGTACTTCTGGCATATATGATATTGGTAGACGCGAATAGAATTTATTAATCCTATGTAAAATAAAGTAAAGTATAAGAGGTACGCTGAAATATTTGATTAGCAATGAAGCTGGTATTCCTGATTGTAGTAATAAGGAAGTAATAAAAAGTGTGAGATAAAAACGATTTATTCGCTAGAATGCGTGCTTTCGTACAACCGCGTGCGTCCTGTGTTCCTACGTGCATGCATATAAATGCACGTATGCATGCATGCGTGCGCTTAACGTTCACGCGTGCGCACATCGCGCGCGCAGGTGTGTGCGCATGCGCGAACATACGAATATGCGCGAATGCACGAATATGCGCGCATGCACGAACATGCAAATGCGCGCGCATGCACGAACATGCGAATGCGCGCGCATGCACGAACATGCGAATGCGCTCGCATGCGAATATACGTATGTATATATGCACATGTGCATATATAGATAAATATATATTCACCCCTTTCTTGAAAACTAGAATGCAACGACATATCGCGCAATGCGCATAAAATAATATAACGTAATATACAACATTAACACTGTAAACCGCATACCGCGCGGACAAAAAAAATCGCTATACGGAGATCCTAATTGCTTCAAATAAATGAGAAAAGTAAAGAAGTGAAAAAATCGTGAGAATGTCTAGGATGAGCTTTCGTCGCCACTGCTAGAATCTCCTCTGCAATTTGCTTCGTCGGGAGGATCCGATATGACGACTGCATCGCGACACGGGGCGCAAAGCTCCGCCGGAAGCCGATTATCTTACTTCCGGGCCGTAGCTTCGCGTCTTCCGTCATCTTGGAGGTAACGCGAGAAATACTGGTGGCCCGATTCAGTCTCGAAGTTGCCGGAGGCATCGGTCCAGAAATACAGATTCGGTTTAGACGACGTGGTTCATTGATTTCGATGAAAATTCGTCCGATAAATGTATAATCTCGAATTTTCCTTATCGAAATCGACATTCGATTGTTCCCAATACACGTGGGATTATCGCGTTCGTGTTAAGATTGTTATAAAATTGTATGTGTTAGAAATGTATTTGATGCTCTGTGTTTTAATTACATTGTACTTTGTTTTTCAAGGATAACGATTTTATGAGAACAAAAATCGCGCGTTTAACAGTACAACAGGGAAGTCGATTACAGGTTTTTAACATTAGACTTGCAAAACCACCCTTTAGCAAAGCTTTTTCACCCTTTCCCCTTGCAAATCGAACTAAGCTTTGTGCAAAACAAAATCAGCCCCTTGTAAATACAATTCACCCTTTTGCAAAAGAAATTCACTCGTTTGCAAATGAAGTCCATTGGCAAAAAGGAGAATTCCACTTGCAAACGGCTGAATTTAACGTGCAAAACCTGTGTAACGTGGACACTTAGAAATCAAAAGAACTCGAAAGGACGCCATTAATCGTCGTCATCAAAACGTAATGAAAGATCGAACGTGTGCCGCCTTTGATTCCCGTAGAAAGCGAACTTGTTAACTCAAAGCGTTAATCTTCCTACGTCAGCCCTGAAAAGAGACGAATTGGCCGATCGAAGCGCTGGCGGAATGTCGGTTTTTTAATTCGCTATCGACGTTCCTCGACGGTTGCCTGAAATGCGTCTATGTTATATCACGTTACATCCGTCCATTCGCAGGCGGCGGACCGTACGGAGCTGGGCACGTGAAATAATTTAGTTCCGTGAGCGTGGAATCGATCGAGTGCCGGCGCCCGATAAGGATCGAGGCCGCGCAGAAAAGGCCAGGAGAGACGAGAGCCTCGCGAAACGACAAATATTCCTGCGCATTTGGAATTCGAAAAAATATTCGTGAAGTTCAGAAATCAGAATGAATGTCCGTGAAACTGACGATTCGTAAGGAAAATTCGTGAAATTCGAAATTTCAGAGAAATATTCGTGAAATTCAGAATTCGGGAAGAATATTCGTGAAATTGAGAATTCAGAGAGAATATTCAAGAAATGCAGAATTCAGAAGATGGAAAATCCAGAATTGGGAATAAATATTCATGAAAATCAAAGTTAGGAGAAAATATTTGCGAAATTCATTGTCTTCGCGATCAACGAATGTATTTTATTAATGAGATATGCAAGGTTTTCTATACAGCAGAACCACGTTTCAAGCCACAACGTATATCAAAGAAATATATCAATTCTGATATTGTTCATATACCGTAACAAGCGTATATCATGAATTCCAGTCTTTCTTCATCGTTCAATCTCCACAATTTCGTAATACAAAACAAAGGTTCCTTTTAAACACCCTCAACCTCCAAAACCATAAATTACAACACAATAAAAAGCGTACTCTCTTTAAGAAAAATATATCGTTCTCCAAAAAATGAATATAACAAACTTACAGACACACGAGACTCATATTAATCTGCAGTAAAACTATGAAAAATTTAAAGAACTTGCAATGCATCACAACGAGAACTGGCGCCAATTTTGAATTGGTTTCTTCCCCCTATCCTTCCCCCCATATCCCACGTATTTCTTCACCCTTACGCCTTAACATCTTGCCTCGACGTAAAAACGAGCCACGGACAGCGACAATTTAATTACGGGGGCAATTAATTATCCATCAAATTCCAAAACGGCCGCGATTAATCGCTAACAGCGTAACGCGGCCCGAAATTGGTGTAAGACGCTCGTGGCTCGAGGGCTAAACGAGCGCGCACAGCACACAGAGTTCCTGTGCAATCATCGAGCTTACGTTGTTTCAGAAAGAAGCATCCGGCGTGCAAATATGTGCCCTGCACTATAGGGGGTATTATCGTAACCTCGAAGTTGGCAGCCCAGTCCTCGCCCTCGAGGAGGGGCCGATCTTGTTTTTACTGAATTACCCTCTTGGCGCGTATCTCGAAGGACACTTGTGGATCGTGGGGGAGCTGCGAGAAATATGAAGTGTCTCGCCAGCCATCGAAGTGTCTCCGTCTGTTGAGTTTTTCCAAAGCGCGGCAGGTCTACCGATATTGTCACCGTGGTAAGAGCAGTGCAATCGTTTTCTTTGTTGCATCGAAGAGCTGCCTTCGCTGATGGAATTTGGTTTAACGTCTTCGTGCATTTGGGATGCTAATAGATATATAGATTTGTCTAATTATTTTTTAGAGGTTTGCTCAATTATTTTTAGGTGTATAGGTTTATACGAATTTATATACATTTAGAAAAATTTGAAATCCATACTATTTTTTTTATTCCTTTAATCCGTTTGCATTGTTAGCGTGTATATACGCTCGATTTTTCTGGTCACTGTCACGAGAGCGTATATATACGTTTGGTTTTCGTGATTAGTATCACTAGAGCGTATATATACGCTCAACTTTGTTGGTCACTATCGTTATTCGTTAGCTAAAAAATAGGAATGAAGGGTGTTGTTGGAGATGAAAGTAGTGATTCTGATTATAGTGAAGAAGAAACTAAGTCAAGTTCGAATATCCTGGACATTTTCCAACGATCATATCATCAACCTCATCAAGAAAAGCTCAAAAGCATTGCGTCGTTTGCTGAGCTCTAAAGAAAAGAAGCGGGACAATTTATCGGAGTACAAATTGTGAAGTGGCTTTATGCATTCAACATTTCAAATATTATCACACTTCATAAAGTGCCTAATCAACTCTTCCGCCATTGTTATGAAAGTAAACCACGTACTCGCAATTTATTTTTTCTTACAATGCTGAAACATGAAGTTCTATTACTTCTAGTAATTTTTATGTAAATATAAATTTAAATACAATTTTTAAAAATATAACGATAAGGACCTTTTCATATTTCCTTCTGACGCGAACAGGTTAAATGATCAGAATAAATTGTCCTTTTACTTTACTTATTAAATTTTGTTCAAGTTTGAAAAATACGTTTCTTGTATTTATGCAGGCTTAAAATTGTAAAACACGATTGCGCCATTGCGGAAAATATTGCTCGCCCTTAAAAGGGGGTGAGTTTTAGCAACGACGGGCACCACCAGGGTATTTTATCCAGAGCGTCGTGGAATATTCATGACAAATTTGGTGGGGATAGGTTGAACGGCATAGGAGCCTTTACCCGAATATACATACATACATATTCCAACTTTTGTGGATATACAGAGAAACAGGGCAGTTATAAAGTTCGTTGTTGATGTAAAGAATATTTCATACCTTCTATCGGAAATCTACTTTACCGGCTGGCTTACTACCTCCAACTAAAATCCACCTTGTTACGTATTATAACCTGGCGCACCAAGGCTTCAAACTGCTAGCCTTGGGTTATATTGGCTTAATAATCTATCATGGGATTATCCGCGGTTTAATCCACGCACCAAGGTTGAAAAGTATCCCCAATTTTAAGTGCAACGATCTTTGCGCCTTAATAGCATTTTTCGTGAACCGCAGTTAAAGAACTTGACGGATCCTTTTTTATGATCTACGTGTTACAATAATGTTTATAATAATATTTGTTTCATAATAATGTCTTATGATGATCGTTTAACAGATTTAATGGTATGTGTAAAACGAATTTTAAATCGGTCAATAATACTTTATACACTGCTGAATGTTTAAAGAATGATACTATTGGTTTTTTACATAACGTAACCGGTAATATTTAACAATTCATTATGATTTGATTAAAATCAAATTTCAATCATCAGGTGACTGTTTTCAGAATACAGCTTCATCCCCAAATGGTAGATCAAACATTTTATAAATCTGATGCCACGCAAAATACACCAAGATTTATTCCATTATCGAGGAAAACATTTGCATACATCCTGGCACAATATGCGGGAGGATGCGAACCGGTAGAGAAAAAGTTTATGGAAAATCAAGCAGATCGAAATTTGTTTACAATATAATCAGAATGTAATTACAACCGACAATGTATTTCCCGATATTTCAGTTTAATGTCCCAACAAAAAAACATTGGATTTTTGGCGCATCAAAGAGTTTAATTAAAGCGTACGTTAATGTTTGATGCGGGGGTTTAATTAAAATCACTTGCAAAATAAAATCATAACGATTTAATGTTCAACCGAATAATGGAGATAAATTGCAAAGAAAAAAATTGATCAAGTCGAGCAATAAATAAACCGTACGCAGATACTTGACGCGAGGTTCAATTTAAATTACGTTCGAAATAAAATCATGACGATTCAATATTCGACCAAATAATGGAGATCAATTCCGAAAAAGGGATCTAGTCGAGCAATAAACGAACCGTATGCAGGCATTTAACACTGGAAATACCCAATCATTCATCGCGACTGGTCGGTCATTGCTTTAAAAAATCGTGGCACTTTACGACGAAGCATTTCCTGAAATTTTCCACGATTTTCCTGTAGTGTTTATATCATTACATTGGTGTATTCAAATGTCCTATTGCTCTTTCGGTTTTTTAACGATGTATGTGGTATTTTAAATACTTCCTGAATGTAGCCAATAGTTCTAGTGTTAATGTGGAACTCAATTAAAATTACGTCCAAAATAAAATCATGACGATTTAACATTCGTCCGAATAATGGAGATCGATTTTGAAAAAGTGACCGAGTCGGGCGATATAATTTTCCTCAAAGTGAAACGC
The DNA here is from genome assembly GCA_038496175.1 of Ampulex compressa. NCBI lineage: Eukaryota > Metazoa > Arthropoda > Insecta > Hymenoptera > Ampulicidae > Ampulex > Ampulex compressa. The sequence goes on from JBCFXI010000495.1 coordinate 128,997, forward strand.
CCTTCATTGAAACGAATCGCCAGGGAGCATTCGGACATTTTTCGACCCCGATTCGCGGATACCAAAAGTAATTACCGAGATGTTCTCGACAGACTACAAAGAGGAAGGAGAACCAAAACCTCCGCTCGTATTATGAAATTCAATAAACCGAAGTAACCTTTTGTGCTTCTTCCTCAATTCTTTGAATCGTATAATGTACCATTAGTCTATGTAACTGATATTAGAATAAAAGATAATGTATACGACACGATTATGTCATGTAATCGTTAATAAAGCAGGGGATAGTATACAAACAGGTCTATGGATTCCAATATATTATGATATATTGTATCGTATATGTGGCGATAAAAGATCAAGTGAATATATACGTATAATTACTAATTAGCGTGTGGATTTATTTATAATTTTAGTACGAGTGTGAATTCAATAAAAAATGTTCCATTTTTGTGTTTTGCCAGATGTCCTTTACGTTCTATTGCGAATAAATTGAGAAGTGTCGTAGAAACCTGTTAATAAAATCCATACGCGACTCTTATGATTTTTGTATATTTTCTTATATATATCGCTAAGGACTTGGTTGAAATGTAAGTATTGCAAGCTTGTATTATTTATATTACGAACACTAGGTCATTAATTGGTTTTCCGCCCTATATCAACTACCGAAACAAAAGAGCCACTACATTTTCTGTTTTCGTTGGTTATCAACTATCGCATCAAATTTTATTTATAGAAAAAAAAATGTACAACCGCCATCAGAACCGAATACTTGTAATATAATATAAAAATAGTTTATGCAGTAACTACTCATCAAAGTTTACTTTTGTAAGTAAAATTGACACTCGCCACCAGAACTAAATACTTGTAATATAATATAAGAATAGTTTGTACAGCGACTACCAATCACGAATGTTCAATAAAGCAAACTTACTCTGAACTGTATAAACGAATAGGCAAGAAATTCCTCAAACCGACAACCACTCTTATCTTCATCCAACACGGAAAAAAATGTACAATTACACTTTAGCCATAACCTCTACATAAAATACGCATAAACAGCATTACAATTTCCAATTCTGAGCGGCGCGCAGCGAATAAAGCTGTATTCCAGGAGGAGGATAAACGTTTGAAGCGATATCCATGAAATCGTGACTCTGCGCCAGTTGCTGCGGCTCGAAAAACAGGAATATATGGGTCATGTTTTCTTTCTCCCCTCGCGCAATAAAAGGGCCATGCCCTTTTTGATGGACGAGTGCCACCAGTGGCGTACGGAGCTCATAAAAGGGGCGCGTAATGTTTTAACACATCGCGAATACCGCAGCGGGCCCCTCAACCTGCTCCCGTTTCTCAACCTTTTACGGGCCGCCTCGGTGGGAACTTGAAATTTGAATCACACGCCATTTCCGTACGTTAAGCGTTTAATCAGCCATATTTGCGGCGGGGTTTTTAGGTTAAGAAGCTTGCATTCGATTTTTGGATTCTTACGATTCCGGTTTTCTCGCCGAATAAAAGCCTGGGCTTCTCAGAGGACAGCTGTTGATTTGGGAATAATATTAGTTTGATCGATGAAAGGTGCTTTTTATTTTATTTTCTGTTTTCTCGATGGGATCTCCATTTTTATTTTCTCGATGGAGGCGTTTTGATTTTGATGCGACGTTTATTTGATTAATGACAGGTGTTTTTTAGCGCTTGCGTATTGTAAATTATTATTAACTATAGTAATATTAATAAAGAGTCTCGTAATAGTATTAGTGAAGCATCTTCGTTTATCAACACAAGTCAGTGACTAAAAGTACTTGAACATCGAATCAACTTCCATAATATAAATAATCTAAAATAATTTAATTCTTAATACATATTATCATTGAAAGTATATTCACTCGAGTACATTATTCCTTTAATTATTCAAAAGTACGAATAATTACACGGCATCTTAAAATACAAGCTCAGGATTTTTATCCAGTTCACCATCGAGGTTTAAATGTTAATGCTAGTGTCGAAGAATTTTATTTAACCGCTGTTTCTTTTTATCCTTTCAAATTCGCGCTCTTAGCGAGAGACCCTTTATTTCTCGTTGGTGCGCCTTCGTTAAAATTCGATTACCACCCGCTAACCTATCTCGTTCTACAAAAGCCGATCTCGTTCTACAAAAGCACACAACGCAGGATTATATCAGGTGACCAGAGAAGTTTGTGCGACTATGCGCTGCGCGATCGTTTCAACTTTAACGAGAGATTTTTAATTATTTAATTTGTAAATAATTAATAACACTTAATTTTTTAATTATTTAATCCGTTTACTCTGTTAATCTTTTACTTATTTAATCCGTTTTAACCCTTAAATGATTTTCTGCAGAATAAAAATACGTTTAAAGAAAATCGAAGCCCCGAATTGTGGAGAAAGAGTTGAGCGCTTATCATATTTGCAGCTCGAATAAAAATATGAATGCAAATTCGAGTAAATCTCGCGTAACCTACGATCTGATGTAAATCTGCAAGCATAGAAAAATGGCCACGAATTCTCTAACTACTTTTAATCCGCGGTCGTTAATACCAGGTAAAATATGTACTTCGCGTATAAAAAGTTGTATAACGTATAAAATGTATAAAACTTAACAGTGTTCGAGGATTACTCAAAAGCAACTCTCGTAAAAGATACAAAAATCACTAAGCCCCTGCCTTCGCTGAAATCAACACCAAAATCGACGAAGAACATCATCGGATCATCTCTGAAGCTTAATTTCCCTTAAACTAATCCAGTACTCCCGCTCGCTCGTCCCCATTTATCCATTCATAGCCACTACAGCACTTTCTAATCACCGCGCAAATCGCCTCGCGCTTTGAAAGGAGATGAAGCAATTAAAAATCTAAAGACACGGCATGAAAACCTCGAAAACGCGCCGCGAAAGGAACACTCCAGTGGCAGGAGTAAAAATGACTCGAGAGCACAGCTGAGGATCCAATTACGATTTTGCAGAAATTGCGCGTCCGCGTCTGGCAATGTCGGGGAGAGAGCAGATCGACGGATCAAAGTTGGCGAGGAATTGTCGCGATGGAAAATCCGGCCGATAAATCCGACGAGAGTCGCCAGGATCAAAGGGGGGGAAAATGAAGGAGGAAAGGGAGGCGCGAGAAAATCCGATCCCCCCGCGCAATTTTTACGGCACCGCTTTCTATTTATCGCGAGCACCGCCGCGGGATGAGCGCGGAGCGGAGATGGCAGAAATTAATTTCGACGTCTCACTTAACCCGCAATCGCGCTTTACGAAGCGGCCAAACCGAGCGGGTTACAAATTGCGGCGATAAAATGAACGCGGAAGAGGGGGGTTGTAAAGATGGTATCTGCAAGTGCTTTGCCTGTCCCCCCATAAACTGCTAATAAAGAGACGTGATGAGGGGTTTTTCAATTGAGATTTGGCCTTTCGAGAATGAAGTTCGCTCTTTTTGTGATGAAATTCGGGCGCTTGCGGATGAAATTCAGGCTTTTGAGGAAGAAATTCGCTCATTGGAATGAAATTCGAGGTTTTGCCAATGAGATTCACCTTTTTGCGAATGAAATTTAGTCTTTTGAAGATGAAATTCAGGCTTTTGCGGATGAAATACGCTCATTGGAATGAAATTCGAGGTTTTGCCAGTGAGATTCACCTTTTTGCGAATGAAAGTTACTCTTTCGGAGATGAAATTCAGGCTTTTGCAAATCGCATTCGCACTCTTGTAAATAAAACTCACCCTTTTGCTATTCATTAATTTTTCCAAAAGGGTGAATTTAATTTAAATAATGTGTAAACATTCGACAGTGAAACCTAATTTATCCAGTTGTCAAAAATGAAAATAATATTGACCTTGTATCGCACGTGAGTCTTATGAGATTTCTGACTTCGAAATATGACTATGAGGATCCTATCTAAAATTATCTTCCAAATAATTGATTAGTCTGAATGAATAATAATTAATCATTCTCGCGAAGTTTATTAATTCTGTATACTTGTCGTTTATACGTATAATTACCTCCATTACCGTACATCACTGTATTCCCTATATTCATAAATACTTATATTTAATAATATCGAGAACTCGTAAGTTCGAAAAATGTTTAAAATAACATCCAATCAGATTCTGGTGTGGCTTCTTATTAGAGAATATCCATAAAACAATAATGCTTTTAATTCAAACGATTCTTTAAACGTGCTACAATTTTGAATATAATGGCAATGGAAACTTCAGACAGAACGCAAATGAAAAAGGAGGAACGAAATGCGAGAATTTTCCTGGCATAATAAGAACAATATAAATGTCACGTTTACAACGAGCATTGTCGCGTCACATTTCATTTACCATGTTCCACGTACTGAGATAATAAAAAGTCTTTCTGAAAAGCGCACGTAGCAAACTGAAACAGGGTCTTTCAAACAACGCTTTATTGAATTCAGTCATGTGCATAATGCGTTGTCGCTCGCAATAATCGTTTTACTAATGTTTTATTGATATATCTGATTTATTAATAAATAAATACCCGTTACCGATGTGTATAAACAAAAGTTTTTCACTTGTACGAGACTGACGTTCCACAAAAAAAGCGACGCGATATCCTTAGCCTGTCACGAGGCCTGTCTCTTTTCTATCTTAACTTTCTATATCTCTTACATACCAATAATTACGTATACAACTTTATACTTTTCATCTACAATAATCGAGTATATAACTTTCTATATTTCGTACACAAATCATTTTTGTATACACTACACTTCTTTGTAGTCTCGTATCTTCTCATAAGAACGAAACATCGATTATTTCTTTCCCTTTTACTAGCATTTCTTCTGCTCCATCAAGACTATACTTGACTATACCACAAGATTTCGAGCACACCAGAATTAAAAGGTAAAATATAACTTTACACTTTTCATCTACAATAATGAAGTATATAACTTTCTATATTTCGTACACAAATCATTTTTGTATACACTATACTTCTCTGTAGCCTCGTATTTTATCATAAGCTCCTACACCATAAAAACAAAACGTCGATAAAGGCTTATTTCTTTCCCTCTCACCCTTCAGCTCGATCAAGACTATACTTGACTGTATCCCAAGATTTCTAGCACACCAGATTCAAAAGGTAAAACATAACTTTACACTTTTCATCTACGATAATCAAGTACACAACTTTCTATATTTCATACACAAATCGTTTTTGTAACAATAAACAACGAGCTTTCCAGCCACACACCACCGCCTGTCTACAATGATCAAGTATACGACTTTCTATATTTCATGCACAAATCATTTTGATATTAATAAACAACGAGCATTCCGGCCACGTACCACCGCAGGTCTCCTTGAAGTCGTCGCAGCAGTCGGCTAGCTTCAAGCAGGCGTGATCGCAGTAGCAAGGCTTGTCCCTGGGGCTGGCTATTATCGCGTTGGGCGACTCCTTCTGGATGACGCAGCCGGAGTCCCTGCCCTGGCAGCAGAGCTTCGCAGAGCCGCAGCTGCCCGCCCGCGAGGGCTCCACGGAGCAGCCCAAAATCAACAGGAACCTCCAGGCCGCCAGCCTCGGCCCCTTCATCCTCCCGCGACCTTGGTCACCTTGGCCTTGAACGCACAAGCAGCGGTGGCGCGCACGCAATGCAGCGGGGGATCCTCACTCTCCCGATCAGGAGGGATCGATGGATCCTTCGAACCACCCGCGAAACTCTCTTCGAAACTCACCACGATCTACTCGACTCACGAGGCTCCCTCCTCCTCGATCGAAGAACTCGCGGGGTTTATGGACGATGGAGGCGATCAAGCATCAGGAAAGGAATCGTGCGATTTTTTGCTCCACGAGAGAGCTTCTTGGTGAGCGACTGGGAGTGTCGAGGATCTATTGGTTTGAGGATGGAAGAGTGGTGAAAGGCCCTGGGATGGATCCGGAGAGCCACGCGAGGCGCTGAGGAGAAGAGGGAGGCTGCGCTCCGGTGTGCGCCCTTCCGTGGAGAGGGTCGCGGCACGACTGAGGCCGCCAGAGATAGCGAGAGCATACCGGCGCACGCTGCCAATGCGCCCTCCTCACCTTGGTCCTTCCTCGCCGTCTCCTTCGCGCACAGCCCCCACCGGAACAGCTGCTGGCATGCGGGCGCATGCCCCGAAAGTGTGCACCGGCGAGGATTTCTGGTGCCTGTCGATTATCGCTCGTTTTCCCCCTTTTTTTTCTGCTTTGTTTTGTATACCGTTATTGGCATATTGTGTAATATTAGATTGGGGAAAAAGAAATCGATTATTTTACGTGTACTAGAGGATATTATTTAACATGTTTTGATTACTAATTTTGGTTCGATATGCAAGGTTTTGTGCTATAATTTGTCGCACTGGTGAGGATTTCTGGTGCGTGTCGATTATCGCTCCTTTCCCCTTTTTTTCTGCTTTGTTTTGTATACCGTTATTGGCATATTGTGTAATATTAGATTGGGGAAAAAGAAATCGATTATTTTACGTGAGCTTGAGGATCTTATTGAACGTGTTTTGATTACTAATTTTGGTTCGATATGCAAGGTTTTGTTCTATAATTTGTCGCACTGGCGAGGATTTCTGGTGCGTGTCGATTATCGCTCATTTTCTCCTTTTTTTTCTGCTTTGCTTTATATATCATTATTGCCTTATTATATTAGATTGGGGAAAAAGAAAGCGATTATTTTACGGGAACTAGAGGATATTATTTAACATGTTTTGATTACTAATTTTGGTTCGATATGCAAGGTTTTGTATAATAATTTGTCGCACTGGTGAGGATTTTTGGTGCGTGTCGATTATCGCTCGTTTTCCCCCTTTTTTTTCTGCTTTGTTTTGTATACCGTTATTGGCATATTGTGTAATATTAGATTGGGGAAAAAGAAATCGATTATTTTACGTGTACTAGAGGATATTATTTAACATGTTTTGATTACTAATTTTGGTTCGATATGCAACGTTTTGTGTTATAATTTGTCGCACTGGCGAGGATTTCTGGTGCGTGTCGATTATCGCTCATTTTCTCCTTTTTTTTCTGCTTTGCTTTATATATCATTATTGCCTTATTATATTAGATTGGGGAAAAAGAAAGCGATTATTTTACGGGAACTAGAGGATATTATTTAACGTGTTTTGATTACTAATTTTGGTTCGATATGCAAGGTTTTGTGCTATAATTTGTCGCACTGGTGAGGATTTCCAGTGCGTGTCGATTATTATTTTATATACTGATTATATACCATTCATGTAGACCGTTTATTTTGAGTGTCCATTTAAAAAAAAAAGAGAGATGTCACGTAATTTATGCTTGATTCGTTTACAACCAGTTAGTATTTAATACCTTAAGAAATATTATATTACAGTACATACGCGTGCGCGTGTATGCGTGCGTGCCTGTTTTCACGTTACTTTATTATTATTCGCATTATTTTACATCTCTCTTATTACTAAGTATGATCTTTTGTTTATTAGTTTTGTTACCATTTGATGAGGCCCTATAGCAAAAAGACGAAACGTCGTGCAATAAAGAAAATTCCTACAACTTTTTCTACTCTTTCTCTTTAACAACATACGTGACCCATAAATATGTTTAAAAAATCGCTGGTAGGTTTAGTCTTAAACAACGTATCCCCCTAAGCCATACAATACAAAAGCAATGCATACCACACAAAAAATATGCAAGACAAATTCTAGTTCCAGAAAATCTCAACGGTACAACTTACAATCTTAACACTTGAAAACAAAAGTAGAGCTCAACCCTTGCATTGCTCGCGAATTTACTCACCAAGCTTGCGGCTGAAAAAAAAGAAACTCAAGAAGCATCGACGATTTTCTGCCATCGGATCTTTTCACGCGCTCCCAAAAGCTTATTCGCGAAGTTGGGCTGGCGCTGGTGCGACAGGACGCCGGAGTTACGCGACCGCGTTAGGCCTTATTTCCCGGCTTACTGGCGCATGCACCGAATATCGTACGAAAGCTCGCACTCACGATTTTGGTCCCGGGTTAATGCCATTTAATGACAACACCTCGCGCAATCTGCGGTAGGCCAGACCACGGTATTACGACCATTCACGAACAATGTACTGCCATTGTAACGATGAAATTGCACAGAGGGTACTGTCGTCCCTTGTAATTGCATTTCCATTAATGATCGGTAAGGTATTGGACGAAGTCTGCGGATTGTACTATGCGCTGCAAGTTAAAGGAGTTCGCCATTCGGGTTTATTGAGAAGTACGTATATATATATAATAAAAGCGCGATGTACGTTTTCTTTTTGGAGAAATTTATATGAAATTGCGCGTTTCCTCAAACTTCTAAAGCGCGGGATTGTTAAGTGTATTTGAGGAAAGGGCATTTAACACTTTATGTAAGTAATTCTGATTAGAGACAAGAAAAATGTAGGCCACTTGAGCGAAGACTAATTATTGAAATAAGATGCGATAGTGATGACGCTGATAATGATCAACATAAGAATAACAATGAATTCAGATGGGAAGAAAAAAATGAGTTACCTAAAGTACATCAATTTTCAGGTGTCGATGGAGTAACCAAAAATATTTCAAAGTTCACCAGGCGAAATCTGTTTGAATTATTTTTAAGCAACGACACGACACGCATTTACGATCTATTTTTGCTTACATACCGAAACACGAAGTTCTTTTACTTATAGGCGATTCTTGTACTCAAATATTGTATGTATAAATATTATATAATATAATAAAGAAAACAATTTGCTGGTAAAGACCCTCTTCTTATATTTCCTCACGATGCAACTGGGATTTGAGTGTCCAGTTCAAATATCGGCACAACTCGAATTTGTGCCTCTGGACGAAAGTGGATTATCCCGATGTAAACGCCGAGTAATGGAGCAAACTGGCAGGTACGGGAGTGAAATTAAAAGGGAAGATGCAGCGGGGAGAAAAAATGTGCTCGCGCAGGAAGAACCGGCTGCATTAAGCGAGGCCAAGTTAGCTGCAGATATTGCGAAAGTTCCTCGGCGCGTTCTATAATCGCGTGCCATTGCCAACAGCATAATCTCCGCCTTTGCTCTTGTTCCTTGCGTTGTGAAATATGCTTCGAGCCACTCGTCGAGAGTATTTCTACGTCGAGCGTCACTCGACGTGCGAGCGCAAGGGGTTAATTGTCTGATGGAAGAAAGGAGAGATGAGGTCGTCGTAGATAATCGATGTTTCTCGAACTATCAAAACTATATATATAATACTATATAATACTATATAATTATACTACATAATACTATATAAAAAAATGTATTATACAAAGTACTCCATATTCTCTTGAGTGTCTGAACAATTGTACAATTTTTGTTAGTTTTTTATTACTACTATTTTACTGATTTTTTATTGTTTTACTACTATTTTCCACTACTGCCATTAATTTTATTTTTTTTTAAATACTACTGTTACTATTTTAGTTTTTACTACTGGTATTTAAATTCATTGTAACTCCGTCGATCGCAGTGTGTTATTTTATTAACAGATTCATGAACTTTCTTCCTTTTCTCTCTTTTTCGAGGAGATTCGTAACGCGCCCAGATACGTCGGTAGTTTCAGCGTTAAATTAGTCCATGAAATTTCATTACTTCCCTAACTTCTTAGCCAAAGTATTATCCTCCGTAATGCGTCGTACGTGGAGTAATATAAGGAGTTAGCTCGAGCACAAATCAACCTGACTGACTGGCGCATGTGAAAGGACAGGAACAATTTTGCGGCCAACGTTAATTGAGATTCAGCCCCAATCTGTCGTGATTAAGGGGTCGCAGCAGGGGACATTTAATAATGTTGCAAAACGAAATCGAATTTCCCAAGATGCGACCCGCGGTTTTATATTTCGCGCGCCAACCTGCAATTTGTATGAGATTTCGAAGACGTGTGAGAAAAGATAGTTTGTCGCTGTAACTTACTGACATTTCAGATATACTTCCTTTTTAAACGATTAAAGACGATTTTGTCGAAATTACGATTGTAATTTGCGTACATACTGAATTACAAGCATGCCTTGACATAAGAGATAATTGAAATATCTTTGTTGGCGCCAAAAAAATTGCTCGCCAAAATGAAACAAGACAAAGCACCGCAGAGTCTATAGAGTGGCATTAAAAGCATATTTTCGTCCTCCAGATTTTTCAGTAGAAACTGCACACGGCGTGTTCTGTCGATCATCCGTAACGTTGCTCCGAGCAAAGGGCGGAGGGTGTACATTCAAAACTGGGAAAAAAAAAATCGCAATCACAACGATGAGCGTTTTCATTCACCAAAATTGAATAACAGTTCGATAAACGAAGAGAAAACATTTCCGCTGGAAAGTACAGGTTTCCGTGAAACATCCTGTCGGATGCGAATACCTAAAAGCACCGAGTTTACCTCGATAGAGAGAAAGCAAATTGCGTGAACGCGGAAAATATTTTGCGGACCTCGATTGACTAATCGCGTTAGAACATTCGAATGTTTCATAATAGGCAGGTATTTATAAAGCGTGATATTACTCGAAAAGCGCTCCCGTTGTTGAGGACGAAGCTTTCTATTAGCGGATTCATACCGGAATTTATTGTACTCTTCTTTATCCTTTATTCGTATTTAGGTTGATAGTTTAACTACGAATCGCAGTGCCAACCGACATAAATATAACCGAAATATCTCTGAGAATAAGAAAAGTGGAACGAAGAGAAGTAGTGAGTGAAGTAATAACAAAATAATCAAAACGATAGAAATGTATTAAGAAATCTGAATTACGAACGAGTAAAAAAATAACACCATGTAATATGTACATAAATATTAATAAACGATTAACCGATAAATAAATAGAAATAATACAAATTCCACACAAGTAGAGAAATTAATATATCTAATGTACATATGTTAATAAATTACAATAAAGAAAAAATAAAGAATGCAGACGAGTCAATTTGGCAAACATCGATAATTTCGTATGATAACGAAAGGAAGGGTAACAAATAAAAAAAATATATTAAAAATAGTTACAAAAAAAGATGATTAAATTAATATAACACATTGTAATACATAAACATTAATAAACAATAAGCCTATAAAAAAAATGTTGAATAACACAAATCACACACAAGCAAAGAAATTAATATAATCAATGTACAGACTTTGTGACTTATTAAAGTCACAGTAAAAAAACAAAGAATGCAGACGAGTCAATTTGGCAAGCGCGGATAATTTCGCATAATAGCGAAAGCAAGGATAATGGCGTTGGCGATAATCGTACAAGAAGAACGTAATAATGGCGTAAGGTTAGCAGGAGCGAAGATCCCGTTTGCCGGCGCTATCCACCGTCTATTTTGCCGAACGTTATACGGGCCTTTTGCGGCTATCCCATTAACTCGTAACACGGAGTGGCATGCCCATCAACGACATCCTCCTCGAAGGAATTACGGCGGATCCTTCGCCAAATTAATTTCTATCCCGCTATCCGCACTTTGTCACACCGACGCCTAATCTTCGTGGCGTAATGCCTTGAGACACCAAGGCGAGCCATCGACGAATTAACTGGGGAATTTACTTTTGAAAATCCCTGGCAGGATGGACGATTAAAATCAAGGGACGAGGAGTGCACGCGTCGAAATAACTTTACGATGAATTAGGGAGAAAAGGTGAGGCTACGTGAGCAAGGATTGCGTTTTATTCCTGTTGGAAAATGAAGTTGCTTGAAATCCTTGAATTTTCATTGATTCGTTGTTGAAGGGGTTGGTAAGAAGGTTCGGGATTTTTTTTGGTGAGCTTTGTGGATTTTTAGAAGAGTTTGACGACTCTTATGTTTCGAGTATTTTATCTGTATAACATGATACTGATATGATAATATGATAGTTATATATTGGTTTTTCAGGATGGAAACGTGCCTTAAAGGAAGCTCGAAGCGCTCCTATTGTACCAAAAATCGTGGAAACTAACGATCCGTGTTCTAACTATCCGTGTAATATACTTTTTGAAAACTTAGTTACAAAGAAACTTTAACCCGCATATCTTGGCGAAACGAAGGGAAGTAATTACTGCGAAGCTGTAACACGATCATTTCCTTCCATTTTCCCCACAAAATCGCTATAATCTTTCGCATATGTAACATGCCCAAGTACACGAAACGCGCCAAAAATTTAATCACGACCTGAGCTTGGCACCTAATTAAAATCTCGTCTCGCGCAAAAATCCAGCCGCGCAAAGGCGTAGGTTTGAATACGATTATGAAAGAAAAACGCGCCTCACACGAGTGATGGACAATGAATCTCCTTGGAGAAATCGCGAGGTCGATTGGCGGGAGGATAGAAAAAGGAAAACCGAGGGGCAAAGAAGAAAAAGAAAAAAAAGAAAGGAGACAGAAAGCACCGAAGAGCGTTCATCCCTCCTCGAGATCGCATTAACGAGTCGCGAAATTTGAATAGATTTGCGACCCGCCAGCGTGAACCCGCGGAGCCTTTGAATGCAAATCCAATTTCAAACTTTCCACGGTGAGAATATAATATTTGAGAAACGAAAACCAAAGCGACGAAGTTCGATAAAAGTTCCTCCCCCCTCCCTCCCACTTTGGAGGTGTAAGCAACTGCCGTGTTTGCCGCGAAAGAAAACCAGTATTCCCACGGCTGGGAGAAGTTCGGATAAGTCCTGCAATTCTCCATCGCGATATCCCAATCTCCTTTCTTCGGCATTTTAACGGTTGTACAACGGTTCGCGTCTTTTATCCTTCTTTCCTCGAAGTCAATGCAGGAATGAATATAAGATTAAAGCGCCAGTAGTTGGCAGTGTACAAGTAACCGAAACTTCTAAAAAATAAAGAAATAAATAAGGAAACCACAAGTTGGAATATATCGAAGCTTATTAGTCTGTACAGTATCGCTCTTTGGTTGCTTAATTGAGAAGTACCGCGCAAAGTCCGCCATTGAAAAGTGTCATGGCGACGGGTTATTCAAACCTCGCGCGACTCTTGCGATTTTGATATATTTTCTTATATGAATCGCCGAGGACTTGGTTAAAATGTAAGTATTGCGAGTTTGTATTATTTACATTACCAAGACTTGTTCGTTAATCGGTTTTTCTCTCTATCTCAAGTCTGCTACAATATTTCTGTCTAATACACTATATCAAGTGCTGTCTGTATCTTTAATATTAAAGAATATTTATACAAAATTCCACTAACTATACAAGTAAAACTTATATAAGATTATATAAAAAATTATACACAAAACGTATCACAAAATGATATAAACATATACACATCGCATCTACGCCGGATATATCCGGCGCTCGTACCTTAAGGGTTAATAACCGCCACCACTGTTTGCAAATACTTATCGTCGCTTGCAAAATAAATTAAAACAGCTGTGAATCCTCAAGTCGTGCACAGTGTTTGCGAGCACTCAACGCCATCATCAAAAATTACGCACCATTCGACGAATTTCACGAAAGATCGGGCGCTAAACGGCTAAAAGCATCCGATAAGAAACTTGGCCCGCCATTAGAGAAAGTGAGAAAGGGGGGCTAAGGCTCTGGCCGAATTGAATTTTCGCCCATTGCGAAACGGTTGGATCGTTGATTAATCGTACCTGCGGCAGAACAAACAACCGGTAGCACTGCTCATTCCACTTTCCTCGAGATGTAGCGCACTTCGCCGAGCTGGCAATTAATTTTCTCAATTCTATCCGCCCTTCTCCCCCCCCCCTGGTCCCGCTCTTCATCCCCCTTCTCAGCACGTTCGCGCCAACCAGTCTCGACATTTATAAATCCGGACATACCCTTCGTTTCGAGTCTTTCTCGCTTCCTGCTTTTCACGCCGACAGGAGAGCGATTTTTTCCTTCGCCCTGGTCAAACGGAGTTTCCACGCTTTTTCACGCTCCACGAGGAAGAACGATGTTGGAACTCGGGATTTTCGTGGTAAATGTGAATGACGATTGTGCGCGTTTTTGATTATTTGAATATGTAATATTCTTTTTTTGTGTGTGTTGTAATATATATATATGTTTGATTATTTTTTTGGTGCTTGAATGTAAATCAAAATTGTGCACTCTTTGATTATTGGGATATAATAATATTTAGATGATTTGATCATTATTGTGGTAAGTGTAAATGAAAATTATAATAGAAATAAAAAACGTTTTTTCAGATATATAATATGTATATACTTTGAGATAATCGAGCATTTTACTCAGACTATTTGAGTTTATCATCAGATTTGAATTGTACAAGGACAGTTCCGTGTATAAGATATTTTCACGAATAAAAATATGAATGCACTAACAGCATTGACAAACTTAATGAACCAGCAATATTAATAATCAACTAATCTGCTTCCCTCTATTCAAAATTGCCGCCTATCACGACGCACGTATTTAACTTTACCTCCATATTTTCATATCGTATTCCTCCTGTAAAAACCTCGCGTATCGTCCGTTAATCGAGACAGAAGTTATCGGTTACGGTATTACTCTATTAACGAGGAATATGACGATAATGCGGTGTTCCGTATTATACGCTACAAGCTAAAAGCTCATGGTAGTAACTTAATCCGATTGTAACTGTAGGATCTCCTCGGTAGGCGGATAATGAGTAAGGGTGAGAATGTTAGAGCATCAAAGTCGTGTTTCAACTCAAACTAAAACCTTTTTCCCTTAAGCAGGTACTTACAAAGTCTCATTTACACCCGAATATCCATTAGAGCTAACTAATTTTCACCCAAGGGCCTAAGTATGGAAACAGTTTTAAAATAAAGAGGGAATTGTTAACGTGCCGTAATGGAGTTTTTTTTTATTTTCTATGGTAGCTTGTTTTAACGATATAATTGGCAATTTAGGAATATCAAGCATATAGTATGCTATGCAAGAGGTAAAGTGAATACGGCTGGGTTTAATCATAAGGGTACTGCAAGAAAATTTTGGAAAACTCTGGAGGAGGTTCGAATTATGTTACTAATGATATATATCATTCCTGGTAATTTATATCGATAAGAAGTATCATTTATCAGACCGTTATATAATAAGAATTATTATGCAGGTTTATTCCTAATTTTTATTACATAATATAGAACAGTAAAAAACCACGTTTCTTTCCTTATGTAAATTCCTCTCGAAAAACCATAAATTAAATT
This sequence comes from Ampulex compressa, assembly GCA_038496175.1. Lineage (NCBI taxonomy): Eukaryota > Metazoa > Arthropoda > Insecta > Hymenoptera > Ampulicidae > Ampulex > Ampulex compressa. Next base: position 144,094 of record JBCFXI010000495.1, read on the forward strand.
ATAAAATAAATGTTTATTTCTAATCTATAAGTATATTTACTCTTAACTTTATCGCTTGCTGTCAGTTTAGGAACAAGCAGTAATTCTTCATTTAACTAATCAATTCCTTTCCTACAATAAGCTAATTAGAGAAAAATACTTTTATCGAGTTTGTAATATTCACAGCAATACAAGATTTTGGTACAACGATCAAAATTAATCTTTCACTTCTTAGGCAGAAATAAATAAAAATCGACACAATGGTGAATATTATCCACACAGCTAAATCGAACATCGTGCACAGCATCGTGCCCCTAAGACTAATTAAATAAATAATTCTTGAATATAAACATCAGATTAAATTTTAATTCCTGCACAGGAAGTAAACGCATGTCAATCCTCGATGGTTCCAGGGTTTACAACCGAAGGCCGCCGTGTCGCGGAATGGTAAATTCGGTACGAACGATGGAAATTCGCGGAGTATTCCGGTGCAATTCGCGAGCCAGACAGGTACGCACGAAATTCGGCGTGTATACACGAAACGGAGCGCGACGTCGTCGATGTAGGCAAAGCGAAGATGAAATTACCCGTCGTACCGTTGTCGCCGTAGTTGCACGCAAAACATTCTAATTAACGAGGACATAATGGAATTTGGACTTCCGATTCGATACGGTTGACACAGCGCCGCTTGGTAAACTCCGCTTCTACGACAGCTAACAAGGAGACACCTGCCGATTTTGATTCGCTTTAATCCTCAAACTCGACTTTTTTTCCCCCATACAAAATAAATATCGCGAAAAATTCGAATGTCCTGAATTATAGGTGAAACGAGGAAGAATTATGGTTTACACAAATCTGTTTCCTTAGTTAATTACGATAATTATTATTAATTATGATGATATTTCCTTTGTTTCTCTGGTTAATTCATCGATGTAAATGTTTACATCGTTATGCAGATAAGTTAAATCGAATAATTTATAGTCTTTATAATTGATAGTCTAAAAATTACGATCGATTGATTTATAATAAATTGCTGAATTAAGTAGAAACATTGATTGAATAATGGAATTCGCGAAAGACATGTTTTGCAGTTTAAAGTGGGTCAGATACGTATCTACTATCGTAATCGTGAGATAACACGCACGCCGCGAAACGCATTTTTATTGATAAGAAGCAATACGTTACTCAATTTGTATTACCTAATTGAATGTTTGTGAGTTAAGGACGTGTATATATTATATGTATACGTAAAGGCTCAGCCCGTCATAAATAAACGTGTACATATGTATGTATATAATTAATGTGGATGTTTTTTGAAGTCAAAAGTCACATGAGAAGCATTGTATTAAGGAAAAATTTTATAAAAACTGGGCAAACTGCTGATAAATGATAGAAAATTCTATTTCACCGGCGCGGGAAATTTCGAAGTATATTACCAACATAATCAATCGCATGTCTAATTATTCAAATACAGGAATGTTTGAAACACACAGTATCACGAAAAAAGCCAAGTAAAAAATACTGCATTAAAGATAAATGTATTATATATTAACAAACACTGCTGATAAATAGTAGGAAAAATATCTATTTCCCCGGCGCGCGAAAATTCGAAATAGATATACTGCTGACTTAACCAAAACCGCGTCCAATCATTCAAATACGAAAATATTCTCAAAATCAAGTATCACGTAGAAGTTGCTATACTAATAAAAAATCTATTACATATTATTGAATATTCCTGATAAAGGGTATAAAAAAATCCATTTCTCTAGCCCGCGAAAATTCAAACTATACTACCAACTTAATCAATATCGCGTCCAATCATTCAAATACGAAAATGTTCCTAAAATCTAGTATCGCATAGAAATTAATGTATCAATGGAAAACGTATTGTACATTGGTGAATATTCTTGATAAATAGGAGTCGAAAATCCATTTCCCTGGCGCGCGAAAATTCGAAGTTTGCCGCTTGCGGTTACGAGGAACGTGCACACGTAACCGCCGTGATACGGCGCATGGCCGCGCGTTAATCTGGCGAGTGGAGGGAGCGAGACAGCCAGAGCGGAATATCACGGAGGTCACGAGAGTGCCTTTGAAGGGTTATCGAGCATCGTACATCGAGTGTCGCCGCTTTTTCCGCCAGTCTCGCCTACACGCCGTGCACGAAGCAGACATGCTGCCACGTTTCTTGAAACCCACCCTGTCCGTCGCCCAGCAGGGAGCAAAACGACTCTCCACCAGCGCCAGAGTGAGTTTTTACCCCCAATATTCGTGGTGCCCGACCTCTAACTCCTCGCTGATCAGCATCGTCCCTCTTCTCTACCTTTCCACGACTCGTCGCTTGGATTTGTCCCTCAATGAGCGGATTTTTCCCTCGAGAAATCGGCCTGTCGATGCACGATTGCAGTTATGCAATCGTGGAACATCTGTTCGGCCTTGGAACGATGCACTTCATGGTTCGAAGACGCGATCGAGTTACACTGGAGATGCCTAATTTTATATCCTAACCACCTGAATTTTGCCCATGGATACGTGGAATACGGGTGAATGAACTTGTGTGATTTATGTGACCTTGGTATTAGATTCGAAAGATCAGACAGGAAGTTTCGTATCGTGGATAAATCTATGGCTCTGATCGAACGATGTCTTATTTTCTTAATGGTTTGTTCCTTTTAGTGCGACGCCAAGGTAGCGGTTATGGGCGCCAGCGGTGGAATTGGCCAACCGCTGTCGCTGCTTTTGAAACAATCACCCCTGGTGACAGAATTGTCGCTGTATGATATAGTCAACACTCCGGGAGTCGCGGCTGATCTCTCTCACATCGACTCGGTTGCTAAAGTGAAGGCCTTCACCGGGCCAGATCAGCTCAAGGATTCCCTCAAAGGCGCTCAAGTAAGATACCGTAGAATTATTTGGACATATTCGCATTCAGTAATTTACGTTAAAACATTCTTGCTGTATTCAAATTTTTCGCTTTTAAAGCACGTTTCTTTCCGCAGGTAGTTATTATACCCGCCGGTGTGCCACGCAAGCCTGGCATGACCAGGGACGACCTGTTCAATACCAACGCCTCCATCGTAAGAGATCTCGCAGCAGCTGTAGCCGAAGTAGCACCAAAAGCATTCGTGGCTATTATCTCTAATCCCGTAAACAGCACGGTGCCTATCGCCAGTGAGGTACTACAAAAAGCTGGTGTCTACGACCCCAACAGGGTATTTGGCGTAACGACCTTGGACATTGTCAGAGCAAACGCATTTATCTCCGAGGCGAAGGTACTAACCTATTATAATTGCATTAAAAACTTCTTACGTATCCCTTACAAATCCAAGTTTACGTTCTTTATAATTGAAATATATTTCCAACTTTATTATTGGTTTATTTAAAAACCTTCTACTTCATAATCTTACCGATCATTTATTTAAAATATTCATACGATTCTTTTCAGGGACTGGATCCACAAAAGACGTCGGTGCCAGTCATCGGTGGCCACAGCGGAATCACGATTATTCCAGTAATTTCCCAGTGCAAACCATCCGTCTCCTTCCCAGAGGGTGAGCTGAAGGCTCTTACGGAGAGGATCCAGGAGGCTGGTACCGAGGTCGTAAAAGCCAAAGCAGGAACTGGCTCCGCCACTCTGTCGATGGCCTACGCAGGAGCCAGATTTGGCTTTTCCCTGATCAGGGCGCTCAACGGAGAACAAGGCGTAGTCGAATGCTCTTACGTCAGGTCCAACATCACAGATGCCAAATACTTCTCGACGCCTGTGCTCCTAGGAGTAAGTGTCTCCCTTCCCATCCATATCTCGCGCAGAAATCGTGTCAGCAGTACAAACCTGTTATCGCAATTTCAGAAAGGTGGTGTCGAAAAGAATCTCGGCTACGGCACTCTCACGAGCTTCGAGAAGAAGCTGCTGGACGCCGCCATTCCTGAGCTGAAGAAAAACATCCAGAAGGGCGAGGACTTCGTCAACAAGAAGTGAAGACTGCCAAGCGCGAGGATAGATAGAGCGTGACCTACCGAATTATAAGGGGAGCCAACGATTTCACTGAAACTGTCCGATCGCCGGTTCGATCGACGGCGGTTTCTCAGGCTCGAATCGAGTTTCGCGAGAATCCCTTGTTCTCCATTCCTCCACCTGCCAAGTGCGCGCGAAAACGTGCGTTGCGTAGATCCTAGATGAGCGAAACCGCGTATCCGAGGCTCGAATTAGCCGAGGGTACGGACGTTGTTTGGATAAAAAAGATAAAGCGAGACTAGCCGCGTGGTTTTACATTGTTCGAGCAATCGTCGATTATAACATAGGAAATGCAACATCTGTAATGTAACATAGCAATACTACGAATAAACGCTCTTTCCACAAATATTTGTTTTAATCGAAAAAATCCCCCACCCTATTTTCAATATTTGTTTCGTTTTTCCTTGCGATATATATATACACTAGCTCTGGTGATTCGGACTTTAATCCATTATTTATCACTGTTCCTTTTTTAGGACGTTGGTTTTTTATTTATTTCTATTTACGCAGAGGAACTTTTAGTTTTGATGGTTGTAACTAAATCTTGTATTGATTGCTATAAAAGCTAGATGCTCGATAAAAATATTTTTACTCTAATTAGTTTATTGTTGGAAATGAATTGATTATCATATTATTTATGTTTGCTCTTCGTATTGTCATATAAATTAAATACTAGGTCCGATGCCAAGTGACCTTAACAGTCGTTGCCAAAAATAAAATAAAACAAAAATTTGTTTTTACCCACGTAATACTTCTAATGTTTAATTACTCGATATATTTCTACTATCGATTTAATAGAAATACATTAATAGGATCACGAGGATATTTCACAAACGCAAGCATCGTATAAAAAAACATTATTTTAGTAGATATAACGGACAAAGGCTCAAGTTTCCACACGGAAGATCCAAGATCAAAATCTCACCCCTTTACAGAATTCTCTATATTTCTTATAGTTTATATCCATTCCATTTCCTGCAATACGAACTCAACGTGGAAACCCTCCAGCAGCCAAATAACATCAGCAGTCAGTCCCTAAAATTAAATGGAAAACGAATTACGAATAAACAAGATTCAGAAATAGCAGGTGCACGGTTTCGACATCACGATCCAGAAATTTAAAATCGGCACCTGTCGCGCGAAAGCCGCTCTTCGTTACACGCGAATGTGTATTCGCTGCAAAGGTGAGCATCGACCCCAAAATAAACAGTTTTACCAGCGTGCCCTAGAAGACGTGAGAAGGTTCGAATCGCCAGTAGAATATGCCGACTAGAGTCAGAACGTCCAGTGGAATATTCGGTAAAGAAAAAGAAGCGGACCACGAAATCCAGTGAAAGCTCTTCAACGATGAAGAACCTTTGGTAGCGACTGTGGAGGACGATCGATGCTCAAAGTTCCCCTGGATCATCGAGAGAGAGAGAAAGAGAAGAGACAAAGGATCCACGATGGGAATTCGCAGGTATTACAGACGATCGCGACAAACGCAGGACAACTTTCGAAGCAGGAATCTCTCATTCGCGACGAGCTCGAGTTCCACGCAATCGGACCTCAGCAGATCTCAGCAGCGATCGCCAGAATCCGTGCTGTTCGAGGCTCAGCCAGCGGAATTGCTCTGCTGCAACGAGCTCAGCCCAGAAATCGTCCCAAGGACCCCGAAGATAAAGCTAGACCGCTCGAAGGATGAAAAGGGAGGCGAGCAAGCGAAAGAAACCGCCTCTCCTTTCCTCGAAAATCACGCAAAATCCCTGGATAAAAGCACAGAAGTGGACTTCGGCCTCGACAAGACTCTCTCCATCACCGAGGAGATGAAGTTCGAGATGAACAGCTGCCTACCTCGATCCACCCTCGACACCCTTCACTCCTCCACCCTGTCCTACCCTTTGTCCTATGGCTACGTCTCAGGACCAGCGGCTTTCTCGACTCAGTACCCACGAAGCGACCCTCGAAGCAGCCCGGAGCATCCTCCAGAGGAGAACGAGGTCTTCGAGGAGGAATGGAAGCTTCCGGCCCAGCCTCGAGGCGCGAAATTCGAAATCCTGGACGAAAAAACCGGTCGCCTGGCGGCTGGTTGGAACGAGTGCAGGCGGCTGTTCTCCAGCTTGAGGCAGACGCAGAGCTTCAAGATCCGTGGAGTGTGCCAGGAATTTAGTGGACACAGGTTTTTTTTTTTTCAATTGAATCCACCATTTTGGAAATGATATGGAGCTTTTTGGGAATCGAATTGACGCTTTTGCAAGTGGATATACCCTTTGGCGAGTGAAATTCACTCTTTTGCTGATTGAATTCACGCTTTTACAAATGAAACGCACCCTTTTGCAAGTGCAATGTACCCTTCTGCAAAAGAAACTCATCCTTTTACAAATAAAGGACTATCGCATATATATTATATTTAAAAAAAACATCAAATAACACGAATTGCACAGCAAGATATCAAAAACTCTACGATTTTCTTCGAAGATTACTTCAGACTTCTCACGCATACCCTCCTCTCCATATATAATTACCTAATTCCATAAATTATAATCAAATTCCTCACACATTACTATACAATCAACATTATTTCATCTTTTTCAATCATAATATACACGTAAAACTCTTCCACTTGCAAAGACGTGAATTTAATATGAACAACCTGTACTCCTGCAGGTACAGGCGCTTCAGCGAGGAGACTCGTTCGACGAGCTCGACGACCTCTTCGTCGAGCTGCTTCACGCCCACGTCGTCGTCTCGAGGGAATCCATCGACGACCAGCAGGCTGAGCAGGAAGCTCGAGGCCCAGGAGGAGGAGCCTGCGGAGAGGACGAAGATCAGGGCGCGGTCGACGACGCCTTGCAGGCCGCCTCCTGCTAAGCGATGCCGCACAGTGTTGAGGTTCAACGACGAGGACGAGACGGTGCTCTCGAAGGTCGTGGACCGTCTGGAAAAGGGCGATGGCCTTCTCAGACCGAGTTCTTTTTACTCGAAGACGCGATGGAGCAGCTGCACCCCTGAGTCTCCGACGACATCCGTTCTTGACCTGCCCACGGTTTCTGATTCCGACAACTGCAGTCGCACGCTGCGAGAAGGACAGGTTTTTCTAATTAAATTCAGCGTTTCGTGGATGGAGTTCACTCTTCTGCAAATGAGATTTATGCTTTGCAAATAGAATGTACACTTTTGCAAATGAAGTTGACTCTTCTGCAAGAGATTCACCGTTTTACAAATGAAATTCGCTCTTCTGCAAATGAAATTCACCCTTTTGCAAATGAAATTGCCTTTTCTGCAAGAGATTCACCCTTTTGCAAATCAAATTGACTCTTCTGCAAAAAATTCAACCTTTTGCAAATGAAATTGCCTTTTCTGCAAGAGATTCACCCTTTTGCAAATCAAATTGACTCTTCTGCAAAAAATTCAACCTTTTGCAAATGAAATTCGCTCCCGTGCAAATTAAATTCACCCTTTTCGAAATGAAATTCTTGCAAATGGAAACGAATATGGTTAATATTAAACTGCGCTATCAGATATTTATTACAAAAACCCTGAAAGTATTAACATAACTCCTTAAGTCCCTTCCGAGATATTCGCGTATCGTGATTCTATCCTCGTAAAGTAATAACGAATAATTTTCTCCTTTCAGATGGAACAGCCTCAAGTGCGAATTTCCAGGACACCCGTCATTAGGATCACCGACCTTTGCCTCTGGCTGATCAAGAGGCTGATGAATCTACTGAAAAAGGTGTGAAAATCCTCCAACGATTCTTACATCGCGATTCACCAACAATCCCCCTGAACGAGCTGATTATTAGGCTTACAGGGCTCTTCATCGTCGTGTTCTCGTTTCAACATCGGCGACGAGCCGTCATCGTACAGAGGAACTCGCTCAGACGATCGCGATACTGCGTTCTGAGAACGCACAGATGATACCAGCCTTGATGGAGAAGGTCGATCGTCTGTCTGATGAGCTTATTCAGGTGTGCACATATATATAAGTATATTTAAAAAATGTTTCATCAGTCATTTATGTTACCAAACTTAGGTAATTTAAATTCCTATTCGAGACCTAAATTTTATATACAATAGGAATTTATTTATAATAATTTATATTTATTA